>BPTQ01008490.1:318331-341739 GCA_019973895.1 Chrysanthemum seticuspe
CATACTTCGAGTTCTTGGGCTTCATGTGGTTATGGGTTCTCGAGAGGGCTTATGTGTAGTACTCCCCTTACTTTTGTGGAGGGGTACAAGTGTAAAAAGAAGGGACTACTAGCACATACTTCGAGTTCATAGGCTTCATATGGTTATGGGTTACTTCCTTATTGACTATTGAGATTGTCATCCGCAGAGATAATCAGTGACTTGGCTTGCTTCTTTAATGTTATCAGTTATTCCTTCATTGGGTATTGGTATACTTCGGATACTTGAGCTTCATACACGATCATCAGGGAAGAAAAATGTGAACATGGGGAGGTGTTTTCATTCCCCTCATGATGTGTATTCGGGAGAGCTCTTGGGTATTGGTGTACTTCGGGTTCTTGAGCTTCATACACGATCATCCGGGAAGAAAAATGTGAACATGGGGAGGTGTTTTCATTCCCCTCATGATGTGTATTCGGGAGAGTTCTTGAGCATTATACAAAGAGACTGACTGCATCAATTCAACTACTTGGGGGAATTGTTCTCTTGACACCTTTTGGGGATGCATCGCTTCAGACTTCAGTGGTAATGAAATATGAGAAGAAATTTAAAGAGTGGGATGATACGTTGCTGTTCTTCTTCTTGATGATATAACCCCGAATGAAGATCCTTGATTATCGTTCTTAAATGGAGCAGCGGGATTTATGATAGTGGTGTGCTTATCTGTGCACCTGGCTAAGGCAAGCTTGAAATAGAGCTTCGAATCTGCTCAACTTATGGATTTTCGGTTTGGGGGAAGCTGCCAAAGTCTCTTTTTCTCAAAAGGCTCATGTTCTGTCTTCTTTTCTGGAGCCTGGATTTGCTTTGGTGGTGAATGTTTAAGAGATGATGACTTCTATCTTCTACAACGGGGCTGCTTGATATCCTTATCTCGGTACTCGTATCATCATCTTCTTTTACTATATCATCTTCTCTATCTTTGTATATATTTATTCAAAAAGCAAAATACAAAAATATAAAACCAGCAAAACAAAATACAAAAATATAAAATCAACAAAAAGAAAATAGAAAAATATAAAACCATCAAAAACCCATAAAAATCAGAAAATTTAAAAAAAAATACCAAAAATATGTTTTCTCTAGACATGTCTTCTGGTATCGATAACATCTGCTGTCTTAGAAATGTCATTCAATAATGGCACGGGACCATAGATGAAGTTCGAGCAGGAGGTGTAAATATTTCTTTCTTAACATGTCACAAACTATGGCTTGCAGTTACTTCAGACTGTGACCCGCGCTTAAACTATGGCTTGCTATTATTTCAGATAGCAACCCGTTCTTCAAGAAAGGAAAGTGTTGCGCTAAACCAATTTTCAAATATTTTGTGCACTTATCCTAAAAACAAAACAAGGAAAGTATGTCGAAGGACTGCTGTTCCTACACAAATATTTTTCCGTCTAAAATTCTTCAGAAAAATATTTGGTGTTTTCTAAAATGGTGGTAAATGAGTTGCTTTTAAAACAATCAGATTCAGAGTTTTTGTTAAATTGAAAACTCAATCAATGACTTCAGCGCTTTTAAACTTTTTATAAAATGAGTCATGGATTGAGGGGGATAATGTTTTTTTCAAATCTACATCATCTAACGGGTTTTCTTAATTATCCTAATATGCTTAATTAAAAATGATGTTAACCTATGTTGAAGGACTAGGTGCCTAGGATATGATTGCTAGGATTAGATGATTAGAGTTTGATGAACACATTATTCCTATACATTTATGTGATCTGATTGATATGTTGCATTGACTTTTATTAGTCGATTGTTGTTTGGGTGATGTCGACCACCATATATTTGTATGTGTGTTCACTAACGTATGCAGGTATATTGGTATAAAAGAATGTTCCCGATCCGGATCCCACAATTGAAGATGATTGGATGCCGAAAGGAAAGGGTAACTATTTCTTGGGTTGACAAATGAAGAAACGGAGCTTAATTGGACTTCTATGGAGAGTTGGCATAAATGCAACGTAAGAGGTCTCACTGCATCAGCAGATGGTTTTCTTCTAAGTGATTGAAGAAACGGAGCTTAATTTGACCTCAGTTGGCATTCAAAATGCAATGTAAGAAGAAGTCTGACTGCATCAGCAGATGGTTTTTCTTCCAAACCCTACAGCAACAACAACAAAAGCGGCTCAACCACCTAACGAATCTTTGTGCAGGATACCATTTTTAAACAATTTTTGAGTAAATTGAATTAAATTGTTTTGAAAATGGAAAAATGTTGTTTTGAAAATATATTGGACTAAATTTTGAAAATCACCGGACTTCATTTTATCAAAACTTGAGTCACTCAATTATCGACTACGGTCATGGATTGAGGGGGAGAGTGATTTAAAATAAAATATTTTCAAACGATATTTCTTCACAAAAGTTCCGCTTTGTACAATATAAGTGGTGATCTAAAGATTTAATGTTATGTCATGGTATGATTTTTTCTTTAGAATCAAGGTCTTTCAAAATGAAATTTTTTCTGTTCTTGTTTGATTGTGAAATTGTTTTATTTTACTAAAAGATCTCTTAAAAACTATCATACCTGACACTAACAATCTTTAATGTCTAGAGTTGGTCCTTATCTGTCATTTTTCAAAGTTAAATCAAGCCACGTCTTTCCCCAAAATGTTTTAAATGATTTAAATCAATTGGGATCACAAATCTCAAAAGGTTTGAAATTTTGATCGGGGTAGAGATCGTGATTTAAATCTCAAATCTGTTTTAAATGGAATTGGTTTTAGTCCTTTAAAGGCACTCCTGCCTCCATGTGTCAAACGATTTCAATATACATAATGCACATGTTGAGGAGGAGGATTTATCCAAAAACCAGATGAGTATTTAAACAAGGTCACATTTGAAACCCATGTTTTCTAAACCTAATTAAATCACTTGGGATCCAAAATCTCAAAGGGTTTGATATTTTTGATCGGGGGAGAATTTGTGATTTAATAATGAAATTTGATAAAAGGTGATCTTTTTGATTTAATTGTGCAGGCTGCTCTCTCATATGTGCTAAACGCTTTCGAATCTCGAAGCACATATTGAGGGGGAGCATAACTATCGAGGTACAAAAGCTTTTTTAAAAATTTATTTATAAAGTACCTTGATTGAGTTTTCAAATGGTTTTCTTAATGGATTTTGTGATTGTGGATGTGCTTCAAAAGAACTCTTGCCTCTATATCGAGGTACAAAAGCTTTTTTAAAAATTTATTTATAAAGTACCTTGATTGAGTTTTCAAATGGTTTTCTTAATGGATTTTGTGATTGTGGATGTGCTTCAAAAGAACTCTTGCCTCTATGTGATAAAATGTTTTAAAATATCCTATGCACATATTGAGGGGGAGAATTTTACCAAGAAAATCAAATGGCTTTTTCGTATGAAAATTGTGATCAAAGAAAATATTTCAAAGTCCTCTTGCCTCCATGTGCCAAACAATTTCTAAATCACACGCACATGTTGAGGGGGAGGTTTTCTAAATGATCAAAACTATTAAGGTACAAAACGCTTTGATCTCGTATCACAAGTACCTTGATTGTTTTTCCAAATGATTTTTCAATTGGTTTCATGAAGGAAAGAACAATACCAAAAGACCGACCAATTTACTTTATGCATGGAGTTATAAGGATGGTTAGGTTAGGTATTCGTTCCCACGATCTGCCAGAACCAGAGGGATCTACCCAGGGACAATCCACTAGATAGTGTAGAGTCCTTAGGTATATTGAAAAAAGGAGAAAAGTGAGGAACGGGAAGAGTGCAGACTGAGACTGAGCTAGTACTGGAATAAACCCAACAAGGTTCTAGTTATGAAGTCTCGGTAAGCACTGAAGGGGTTGAAGAATGAAAAAGAAATGAATGATAAAAGGGTGAAAAGAAATAGCCCTCCATCAATTCAACCTTAGGGCAGAAACCGGGTTCAATTCATATGCTACTGGTGGTTACTAAGGTAACACTGGTATTGAAGACAAGACATCATGGACCCAGTGATGCACTGCACTAAACTTCCCAAACCACTCAAGTTTCTCTTAAAAGGGCTTGTTTCATTCTCACGGGGAACCTACATAATCTATCGACTTTCTCTTAGAGATTGTTGATATTGAAGAAGGAGACCCTCTCCCTAGTCTCCGGCAAAGGAACCAAAAATGCACTATTGAGTCTAGAGCCAAGAGATCATCCACAATATCTCGTTAGGACACTAAATTCTTGAAGACTTGCTTTTTCACACAATGTGGAAAGTAAGTATATATTAAGAGTCCTACGCATTATCCTTGTGGTATTGCCAGAACATCCGAGTGATATGTAAAAATATTCACAATGAAGATGGAAATCCTTCTAGAGCCAACATCTAACAAGCTCTTGGTGGGTGACATGTGAAATCTTGCAAAAGATCAAGCTTGTGACAACTAGATAGAAACGATGGGGAGATTCATTCTTGAATCAACCTTGGTCCAGGAATAGAATTGACTGTCACACCCCCAAATTACCTGTTTTGCAGCGGAATGAAATTCTTGGGGATTGACTGTCATAGCATCACAATCACAGTTATATTGAACGACCTAAAGTGTCGTTTGGAAAATACATCGCTTGATTTAATAAAAACATTCAGAGTTACAAAGATAGGTCCCAAATGAAAGTTACTATGTGCGGAAAATAAGTTTGGTACAAGTCAAATGATGTTTTTAAAGTATATAAATCCCATGTGAGACGCGTCGTCACCGCGACTCTATGATATGTCCACATGCATGCCATGAAGTATATGCCTTAGTTACCTGAAAATACATTGCTAAAAGTGTCAACACAAAGGTTGAGTGAGTTCATAGAGTTGTTGAAAATGTTTAATACGACTACCACAAGTATAAATTATGTATGACAATGTCGCCACAAAAATGATACAATTGCTATAAGTCCATGACACCGAAACTAGACTGATCATGATGTTCGCCCCAACAGAGTATTTGCCAAACAACTCAAATAATGTTATTAAATGAAATGCATCCGTTTAACCAGTTGGAATCCACCAACCCGGATGGAGGAGTCACCCTCGACAGATCTATCCACTCACCCTCGCTTCTTTCGGAATTAACGGTTCATGTTATATAATGGGGACATTCAATTGGCATGAGGTAACTTAAGCAATGTAAATGAATTTGATATACTTGGTATCGTAATAAAAATGATGTGCAATGTATTCTCCCTCGTAGGTTTGAAATAAGTATAAACTTGAATAAATCGGGGCTATGAAAACTCACCTGTTGCAATGTTTATGATTATATAATGGCAAAAGTGGATACACTGAAATGAGGCGCAACCTCTAACCGTGACCTATTATGAATGATATGTTCTATGATAAGTTATGATGTAATGTTATGCATGCAATTCATATGATATCTATACCACTTGTACATTTGAAAATAATGTTTATCGTCGAAATATATGTTTATGACATCTCGTCATGTTATAAAATACTTTACAAGTATTTACGTTGAAATGAGATCTTACGATAGTCATTTAATGATTTACTATGAAATTATAACTTTTCGTCGTAAAATAATGTCGTTGAAATTTCATGAAAGTGACAAAACGGCCTTTAAAAAGCTAGTCGTAAAATGGTGCACGTCGAGTGTTAGGAAACGAACTCAACGATTTTGGGAAGCTTGTATCATTATCTCAAAGTTTTGGCATTTAAGTTTTCATCCTAGAGGTCTCGATCATGGAGAGAAATGTAGTTAAAGTATGGTACTTGTGTCCAACATATTGTTTAAGGGTGGTTTTTCGGCAAAGTTTAAGCGACCGTATATTATTCATTACAACTCCGTTTGACGAACGGTTGAACACTTTGGAAAATAGACCAGGCGAACTTACTTTTACTAGAAGACATCATTTTATAAAAAGTACTCCATCAATGTTAAAAACGACCCTCAACATGGTCACTTGTTTGCCGTAATACTTGTCTAATAGAAATATATTAGTTTTTTTTCTTATATAATAAAGTTACGGCAATTTTGTTAAATCACGTGTAATTTAATCGTTACAAGTCCGTTTTCTACGTTTTATATGTCCTCGGAATCGTGATAATATATACTAATATATTTTTGATAAGTCGACACATTTTATAACGCTTAAGACTCATTTTTGACTCGTAAAAAGGCGAGATTACAAGCTGAATTTTCTGTACCAAATATCTTTCGTCGTCAAACTTGAAAAATTCATAACTTCTTCGTTATAGCTCCGTTTTAATCCGTTCAAGCGGCCACGGTTTCGTTTTAAAGTATATTTTCTAAATATCTAGGCCAAAAATTTTTACCTACTGTCGGATTTTCCAGATTTTGAAAATAAGGACAGACCCTTTTGCAAACTTGTCGAAATGAGTTTTTCTCGCGCCAAACCTATTCTAACCCATTCAAAATAACTCTGAAGCTCTTCTAATCCTACCATAAACCTTCTTAGGGTGTCATGGGTTCCTAGACATCACCAAAAATAATATATAACAAGGAGTAATTATAGGATGGATTATATATATATATAACACTTAAAACCTTAAAAAGTGGTATAAACATCACACAACTTGCATGTTTTACTTGTGCATAATAAAAATGAACATAGAAATGAATATGAAAAATAATGATATGTATGAAATGCTTACTAGTAATTGATGAGGTTTATGAGAACAAATGATTTTCCTAATCACCCTAGATTTTTATTTCAAAACCTATACAAAGAGTGATACTAGTGGGTTAAATAACTTTGTCTTGAAAAATTATTGTGATGATCTTCCTTCTTGTCTTGTGGCTGCCGGTTTTAGAGAGAAAAGAGCAAGAGAGATAGTTTGATCTTTACTTAGTGAAATGAAGAAGTGAAATATGTTTGATATATTAGTATAATACATGTTTACTTGGGATATTTTGCAAACAAATGTGACTCACCCTCCCTTGTCGACAAGGGAGGTTAGTCATTCACTTATATGTATATATATATATATATATATATATATATATATATATATATATATATATATATATATATATATATATATATATATATTTTATGTATAATGTAATGTTTAAGTATGATTAAATGAAGATAAATGATAAGTTGTAGTCACATTTGAATATTTAGGGTAGCGTTAGATAAAAATAAATTTTCACGGGTCAAGATAAAATATATTTAGGTCATAAAAATTATAAAAATACATTTCTTGCAAAATTTGAGTGAAATAATAATAATCGTGTAATATTTAAGAAAACCGTCGTAATTATATAAATATAACAATTTATATACGAAATAAATTTAAAACACTGGGTAAACTCATAATATTATTTTATAAACTTAATATGAGTATAAAAATATATCGGGATAATTTTTGGAAGTAACGGATCAATTGTTCAAAATAATTAATCACGCGATAACGTTTATTTAATATGAGGATTATACGTTTAATGTAAAATGCAAAACCATGCATGAACTAATATGATGACAATGATGTTAATGAAATGTAGACTAAACTTAGTCTATATGAAATGTCCTCGATGATATGATCATGAATTCACAGCTAAATCATTACGGTTACGTGAATTTGATACTCGTAAACCTAGTTTACGATAAATGATAAATGATGAAGCATGAATAATGTTTTGAGAATGACCTGAAAATACGAATTGTCACATTCGCCCAACCAAAAAGGAATTCAGTCCCTGAATTCAGTCCATGTTAGGTTCTACGATGTTACTTGTGAAAAAGTGAGGATAATTGAGTCGCATAGGGTCGTCCAATGTTTTTCTGAATCGTACCACGCCTTTCCAAGACGGGACTTTGAACATAAATTTGTTGCCAACTTGAAATTCTAATGGTTTGCGACTTATGGAACATACTTCCAATATTTTGCATCGTATATCGACGTAGCTTATCTAGCTATTTGTTGTTGCTTGTAACTGATTTTGGATATGTACGATCACTTTGTTGTTTCATGAATGAGTCATTGACTAGTGAGTTGGACTTTCCTGATTTTTGCCCGTAAATAAGTGATTGACACCCAAATCAGAGAGTGCCTCAAATGGTGTCGTTAATATGTTTATGTAATTACTATTGTTGTAAAACAACTGGTTCGATGAAGTATGACTTGCCTAATCATTTCTAGAAAGTCACACATGCTTGAGCATATTATCTAATGTTTGAATTGTCCTTTCACTTTGACCATCGGTTTGTGGATGATATGCTGTGCTCATCTCTAATTTGGTTCCAAATAAATCTTGTAAGGATTTCCAGAAATTTGAAGTGAATCGACTATCTCTGTCAGAAATGATAGAAATTGGTGCTCCATGCCTCGAGACTATTTCCTTGACATAAAGTCTAGTGAGTTGTTCCATGGAATAAGTCTCTCTAATTGGTATGAAATGGGCTGATTTGGTAAGACGATCAACGATTACCCATATAGCGTCATAACCTCCTGATGTCTTAGGAAGTTTCGTGACGAAGTCCATCGTAATGCGTTCCCATTTCCATTGAGGAATTTCTGGTTGTTGGAGTAATCCTGAAGGTTTTTGATATTCGACTTTTACCTTAGAGCAAATAAGGCATCTGCTAACGTACGTGGCAATTTCCGCTTTCATGTTCGGCCATCAATAAAGTTTCTTGAGATCCTGATACATCTTATCAGAACCTAGGTGAATAGAATACTTTGACTTATGCGACTCATGCATAATCAATTCTCGTATCCTGCCATAAAATTGTACCCACATTCTATCCTTGAAGCATAATACTCCATCTGCTCTCTTTACAAAGCCATTTGCATTTTCGGGCATACCATAAAGCTTTTCACTTGGTCGGTTTTCCTCCTTGAGTGCCTCGATCTGTGCCTCGAGTATTTTTGATGGTAAAGGTGAACTGATCGTCATTCCTAATGATAGTACTCTTAAAGGTTTGGGTCTTTCTTTCCGACTAAGAGCATCAGCCACAACATTGGCTTTTCCCGGGTGATACTTGATTTCACAATCATAGTCGCTGAGTAATTCCAACCAACGTCGTTGCCTCATGTTAAGTTCCTTCTGATCAAGAACATATTGTAAACTCTTGTGGTCCGTAAACACTGTGCACTTTGTACCATAAAGGTAGTGTCTCCAAATCTTAAGTGCAAAAACTACGGCCCCCAACTCAAGATCATGTGTGGTGTAATTCTTCTCATGAACCTTAAGTTGTCGAGAAGCATAAGCTATCACCTTCTCGTTTTGCATTAATACAGCTCCAAGTCCTTTATGTGAAGCATCGCAGTATACAACGAAGTTCTCAACTCCTTCGGGTAGTGCCAAAATTGGCGCACTGCAAAGCTTTTGCTTCAACAACTGAAAAGCAGCTTCTTGTTTCTTTCCCCATTCGTACCTCTTGTTTTTCTGTGTCAACTTGGTCAAAGCTTTAGCTATCTTTGAAAAACCTTCGATGAATCTTCGGTAATACCCGGCAAGTCCTAGAAATTGTCGAATTTCTGTAGGATTCGTTGGAGTAGCCCAATCTTTTACGGCTTCAATCTTTGCAGGGTCTACTTGTAATCCTTGACTATCAATGACATGGCCAAGAAATTGTACTTTACGGTTCCAAAAATCACACTTCGAAAATTTGGCATACAACTCCTCATTCTTGAGTAGTCCTAAAATCGTTCTTAAATGCCCTTCGTGCTCTTCTTTACTCTTTGAGTAAATCAATATGACGTCAATAAACACTATAACAAACTTGTCCAAATACGGTTTACATACCCTATTCATGAGATCCATGAATACTGCAGGTGCATTAGTTAATCCGAACGACATTACTTGAAACTCATAATGTCCATAACGTGATCTAAACGCTGTTTTCGGGATGTCCTCCTCCCGCACTCTAAGTTGATGATAACCTGACCTTAAATCAATCTTTAAGTAGATACTAGAGCCTTGTAACTGGTCAAACAAGTCGTTGATTCTGGGGAGTGGGTAACGATTCTTCACCGTTAACTTGTTCAGCTCTCTATAATCTATACACATTCTGAAAGATCCATCTTTCTTCTTCACAAACAAGACCGGTGCTCCCCAAGGCGAGGAACTTGGCCTAATGAATCCTTTGTCTAAAAGTTCTTGCAACTGATTAGACAACTCCTGTATTTCTGATGGTGCTAATCGGTACGGTGCTCGCGCAACTGGTGCAGCTCCGTGCACTAAGTCAATATGAAATTCTACTTGACGTGCCGGTGGAAGTCCTGGTAAGTCTTCAGGAAAGTCTTCAGGAAATACTCGAGCAATCGGTACATCCTCAAGTCGCTTCTCCTCCGACTTCTTCTCGGTTATATGTGCTAAGAAAGCAAAACAACCTTTCTTTATGTACTTCTCCGTTTTGATGCATGATATAATACTGAGTCTAGTTCCACTTCATTCCCCACGAATGATCAAAGTTTCGCCGTTGTAAGGAGATGAACAACTTTTTCATCACAAATGATTCTTGCACGATGTTTGGATAACCAATCCATAACGATGATGACGTCGAAACTACCAAGTTCTACGGGCATAAGGTCTATATTGAAGGGATGATTTAGAAAATTGAGTGTACAACCACGGACAATGGTGTCGGTGCTAATTAAGTTACCATTAGCTAATTCAATATTGTATGATGTGTCTAATGTGGTTGGTTTTCAAGATTTGTTCCGATATTGAGTGCTTCTAAAATAGTTCATCACCTAGATTGTTATCATGCTATCAAGAAAATAGATATCAGCTCGTACTATGTCGAAGAATGTTTGTTCTAATTTCACTTGTAGGTGGAGAGTCATTGATTGTCCGATATGTTCAAACCTGTTGCATCTCTTGATATAGAAGTAGGTTATCCGTAATTTCTAGAGAACACAATGCCTTAGGGGAAGTTTATATCCATAACCTTAACTTAACCAAAATTTTCTTTTAAGGGAAACTCATTGTAGGGAAGTTCACATATTGTGGAGGCCATGTTTAGTGAAATGTTCTGTAGTCTCAGTTAGAAGACTTGATTGATCCCTATAGTGTTGCTTAGTGTGTATTCGCTTCGTACTAAATCTTGTAACTCGGTCTAGCTAGTACTTTTGAAATGATATAATTTGACTTCTAGTCCAAAATAGTGGTTCGGGATGTCTCGTGATGTCTTAAGATTTATGTTGAGTTTCGAATCATTTTACTATATACTTCTAGTCCTTGTTGGTAATTCCGAAATCCTTTCATTGTTTTCTTGTATCGAGGAATCCTCCTCATAGATGGTATAGGAAGCCTTTCCTAAAAAGGTAACTCATCAAATTCTAACTTATCGGTTGAGTGAGGGATGAATGGCATGGGCTTCTATAGAGTGTTAACAAAATGAAATGTTTATGAACAATTTATCTGATTACAAAACTTTGCTTTTGAGTGAAGATTGTTTTAAAAGATTTGAAATGATGCTTGTTACTTTCATGACATAATTCTTCCTGAATCATACATAGGTGATCAGGCCATGTATAATCGAGGACAAATGATGTGATGCTTGGTTTTGTTGAAATGGTATTATGTTCCTCCGAAGTTTTAAATGGTATTCAACGTTTTGTTTTGTAAGATAATGGCTCAATAATTTTTCAGAGTAACATGAAAATCGTTTCGCATGATGATATTAAATCGTTGATAAAATGACTGAAAACCAATTGATAGGGTGGTAACAAAACAACTTTGTTTTAAAACTTTATGAAACAATGTTTCTAAGATAGTGTAGAATAGCTTGAAATAAGATTAAGTGAAATAATTTCATGAAATGGTAGCAAAATAACTTGAAATACAATTTGTTGAATGATTTGTAGGATACATGGGAGAACCTCATAGAGTGGTAATAGTCTCTTAATTGGTCAAGAATAAAGTTGGCCTAACCCCTAGTAAGATAGTGAGGTATCATCGCGAAATGATTGAAAATTGGGCAATTGGAATAAGGAATGAAATAAACAAAGATTGTGATTATCGTGAAGATGATAAATAATAAGGATTACATTAGCTAGAAAGGTACTTATTGTCGGTTCCTGTCGGTGGTCTAATCATGCCTCAAGTGTAGAAGTAGTAGGCTGTCTAGCAACAACAACTTTGAAACTCTCACAGTCCTCAAATTCTATAAGATAGTGTAGTTTCTGTAGTCTTAGTGATAGATGGTAGTGGTGTGTCAAATCATGCATGCTTCCTAAGCGGCAAATCAAATGTATGACTAATAGGTCCACTAGGACTAAGCTTGTAAGTCCTACCAAATGGTATGATCTGTCTCAACAGAATGATAAAAAAATTGTCCTGATCCTACAGTGAACCAATGATGATCGTGATTGTGTAGGTGCAACTTCGTCCTCCTAAAAGGGTTCAGTCTCATCATCTGATGTTAAAATTGTGATAGGGAAAGACAGGGCATTCTCCATGTCAAAGTGATGGTATGGGTATCTGAAGGCATTAATGAGACAATCGATTTGAAATGAAAGTAAATAACTCGCAAAATGTGCGTATGAAACCGCATGTATAGTGACTATGAACTTATGATGAAATGATGAGATGCTATGATGATGTAGTTATAGTATAGGGTCAATGATCCAACCTAGTTCTCTATAACCAAAGCTCTGATGCCAATCTGTCACACCTCCAAATTACCTGTTTTGCAGCGGAATGGAATTCCTGGGGATTGACTATCATAGCATCACAATCACAGTTATATTGAACGACCTAAAGTGTCGTTTGGAAAATACATCGCTTGATTTAATAAAAACATTCAGAGTTACAAAGATAAGTCCCAAATGAAAGTTACTATGTGCGGAAAATAAGTTTGGTACAAGTCAAACAATGTTTTTAAAGTATATAAATCCCATGTGAGACGCGTCGTCACCGCGACTCTATGATATGTCCACATGCATGCCATGCAGTATATGCCTTAGTTACCTGAAAATACATTGCTAAAAGTGTCAACACAAAGGTTGAGTGAGTTCATAGAGTTGTTGAAAATGTTTTATTACGACTACCACAAGTATAAATTATGTATGACAATGTCGCCACAAAAATGATACAATTGCTATAAGTCCATGACACCGAAACTAGACTGATCATGATGTTCGCCCCAACAGAGTATTTACCAAACAACTCAAATAATGTTATTAAATGAAATGCATCCGTTTAACCAGTTGGAATCCACCAACCCGGATGGAGGAGTCACCCTCGATAGATCTATCCACTCACCCTCGCTTCTTTCGGAATTAACGGTTCATGTTATATAATGGGGACATTCAATTGGCATGAGGTAACTTAAGCAATGTAAATGAATTTGATATACTTGGTATCGTAATAAAAATGATGTGCAATGTATTCTCCCCCGTAGGTTTGAAATAAGTATAAACTTGAATAAATCGGGGCTATGAAAACTCACCTGTTGCAATGTTTATGATTATATAATGGCAAAAGTGGATACACTGAAATGAGGCGCAACCTCTAACCGTGACCTATTATGAATGATATGTTCTATGATAAGTTATGATGTAATGTTATGCATGCAATTCGTATGATATCTATACCACTTGTACATTTGAAAATAATGTTTATCGTCGAAATATATGTTTATGACATCTCATCATGTTATAAAATACTTTACAAGTATTTACGTTGAAATGAGATCTTACGAAAGTCATTTAATGATTTATTATGAAATTATAACTTTTTGTCGTAAAATAATGTCGTTGAAATTTCATGAAAGTGACAAAACAGCCTTTAAAAAGCTAGTCGTAAAATGGTGCATGTCGAGTGTTAGGAAACGAACTCAACGGTTTTGGGAAGCTTGTATCATTATCTCAAAGTTTTGGCATTTAAGTTTTCATCCTAGAGGTCTCGATCATGGAGAGAAATGTAGTTAAAGTATGGTACTTGTGTCCAACATATTGTTTAAGGGTGGTTTTTCGGCAAAGTTTAAGCGACCGTATATTATTCATTACAACTCCGTTTGTGTTGAACACAAGACCTCTTGATAGATCTTAAGCACTCGGAGATCGTTAGTATTGCCAATGTAATCACAAGCAAACTAATAGAAGATCTCTACAACTTGATATTGTAGCGGAAAATAAATACAAGTTATAATAACTAAGAACACTCTTGATCCTCTATGGATCTTTGATTATAGAAACTCTATGTTTCGAATAGAATCCAAGACTTGAGAAAATCTAAAAAAAACTTATCTATTACAAACTAAGATGGTTTCTTATATAGGCAAGAAACCCTAACGAGCGTTGACAATGGACGCTCCTAATGCTAACATAGACTAAGCATGCAACTAGACAAGCATGCAACTAATCATATTGTTTTGTTAATCATCGTGTTTTATTCTGAGTAAGCTCTACATGAAACGGCGCCAACCTATATTAAATACGGCGCTGACTTTTACTTTATAACTGAGCTTATCTCTCCTACGTGGTTCCCACTTTCAGCAGCAACCCAGTATCTGCTTTATCATTTCTGCTGAAGTATAACTTCGGCAGAATCCTTTCTTCTTCGGCAGAATCACTTCGACAGACGCTTCGGCAGAATCAGTAGTTTACACTTCGGCAGGAACAGAAGATTTCCTTAATTCCCAACAATCCTCCCCTAAACTGGAATTTGACTAGGTTAAGTTCCAGTTTCCTTGATAGATCGATACTGTTGTTGAGGATTGTAACGGCTTCCTTGAGGATTGTACCATAATGTTGTTTGAGCAATGAGATGAATTAATCTGTAAAGCACCAGGTCTTTGCAGCAACATATGACATCAGGTACATCAAAACGGATAAGTTCAATACTATTCTCATCACTTCCAGGTGTGTTAACTCCTGTGAGAGGTGAATCATTGAAATTAATGGATTTGATGTCTCTTTACCAATAGCCATTTCTACTGGAGTAGCCACATGTTTGAGTTCGAAAACTATGGCACATTGATAACCATCTGATTTATTGGCAAACCAGCAACCATATAAACGGATTTGTCTTGTCTTTACCTGTAGCCGTTTGCTCAGGACTAGTCAATTCTTAGGATTGGTGAATTGAGAACCAAATATGGATTCAGTTGTCTTTACCACATGCCATATACATGTGGACTAGCCAATTCTTGGATTCCAAAAAGGAATAGACCATGGTGAATTGATGACCATACAAACCTCAGCAGTGAAGCATGGGTGGTTGCATACCCTATGATTTTGAGCAAACCATTACAGCTATCAACAGATTTGATGTGTCTTTACCAAAGCTGTACCCTTTGGACTAGCCAACTCTTTGATATACACAATGTACATCAGGTGAGTTAAAAACCAGCAGAGTAGGAAGAGTTTTTTTTTTTTTTTTTTTTTTTTTTTTTTTTTTTTTAACTAAGAAAAGTTGATAATACTGAAAAAGCTTAATGAAGAAGAGGAAAAGGAAAATTAAAAACTTAATTCTTATTAAATAAATGCTATCACTATTTTTAAAAGATGTTTTTGTGATTTTCTTTTTATGAAAGTCTTTTACTTAAAAAAATTAGACAAAAATAGACAAATAACATAAGTAATGCAAATTAAAATGAACAAAACAAATTAGTGCAGAGAGTACCAAGTGTCCTGATATGGATGAGGCCTATTGCAGTTGTTGAAGTTGAGTTTTGATCAATCCCACCAGTGTTAGAGCAGACTGTTTCTCATTTCCCACAGGATCTGGAGGAATTTCCAGTTTCTGACTCAACATCTTTTCCAGAAGCCTTTTAGGCAGAGGATACTTCCTTTCAGACAATAGGCACACAGTGATTCCACTCTTGGTCTCAAGTACATGTATACGAGGGAGAGGATAGAATCTCCAGGATGTAAGCTTCCACCGATGTGAGTTTTCCCAAATTGAAGATGCTTTGCTCCTGGGAATGTGGGAGTTTAACAGGACTTGTAGATCTCCTGGTAGGAACATCCCAGAACCTTGAGGTTCCTTGTTGATATAATGGGTGGAGACTTGAGTGAACAGAGAAAGTAAGTCTGCCCTGTCTATCAAGTGCAGAATTTCCTTTAGAAAGGTAAATTCTAGTAAAATGGAGTCCCCTCGATGAAGAACATTCATCTCATCATTCTTTAAGTTCCATCCTAACAACCCTTCTGAGTATGCATCAGGAAAATCAGCAGCAGACCCTTCTACAATGAAAGTGGAGTCATCATCTTCAAGATCAAAAGAAGATCTTTTGGCCTTTCTCTTCTGCCTCCTCCCAGGCTGATAGATATCTCTAGTGGGATCATTTTCGTCTTCTGCATTGGTAGTAGGACTTGTCTTGGTAGATGGAGACTTGGTTGGAGCACGTAGTGCTTTCATCCTGTGGAATATTCTGATCGCCCTCTCTATTTTAGTTTCTGTGAGATCAGCTTCTTTTGTTTCAGAATCTTCCAATATGACAACAGGTGCCATTGAGGGAGCTGATGCTTCAGGTGCTTTAGGAGGAATGGAGAATGATTCAGCAGATTGGCCCTTGGTAGTAGAGGAAGCAACTTCAGAGGTTGCTTCAGCAGGAATGACTGGAGAGGATTCCTTGGTTGGAGCATCATCAGCCTTGAGTCTTTTAGCTTCTTGAACAGCTTCATTCTCTGAAATCCTTTTTAAGTTGGAAGAGCGTGCTAAAGATGATCTTCTTTCCTCCATGATTTGGTTATACTTGCGATACAGGACATTGTCAGGAAAGGCCTTGACCTGTTTCATTGTTAGGCCAGAGTTGGACAGTGAGTATTGGTTTTTCACCACCCTTCTTATTTCATCTTTAGTGGGAGGTTTGCTTTTGGCCTTCTGAGCTTGGATGGCCCTCTTTTGTGCAATTGCTTCCTGCCTCCTTTGTCTTCCCTGATCCATCATTCGCTCAACATAATTGTCACTGAGGAAATCTCCACCGAGTATGCTTTGGGCCAGTGATGGTCTTGAGATGACTTGCTGAGTTAGAACATCCCAGTGTTCAGCATGCATCTGAACCTTTAGTTCATCTAGTTCTTTTCTTCTCTCAGGAGTTAGAGATGAGAAATTCTCTGTTTCAAGTTGTTTAGCCAATGCTACACTTTCCTTTGACTTCTCAAACTCTGCCAATCTACTTGCTTGACCTAGTCTTTCCTCCTCAGTCACCAGGTTAGGACCAAGCTCATCTTCAGTGATGACATTTTTTCCTTTATCATCAGGCTCCTTGGCATGCTCCTCTTCAGTTAAGTCAATGATAGGAACCTCTGTAGTAGTGCCTTGGTCAACATGTTGATGCTGATCATCAACTGGAGTTGTCACAGTAGCAAAGTCAGACAGATCTGCTGAGGGGGAGAGGTCAGTTGGTTCTTGGACTGATGCAGATTGATTTGGATCCGAAGATACATCCTCCATAACCACATTGACAGATGCGTCCTTATCAACCTCAGGTTCTTTTGAAGCTTCAGAAGAATCCTTATGAAGATAAGATCTCTTCCTTTTTTTGTACAGTACAGGCTCCTTCTTCCTTGATGAAGTGGCGGCTAACGATAAAGGGTCATTGAGAGAAACTTCAGCCAACATGTCCAGAGATCCAAATGGAGGAACTTCTTGTTCTTCATCAGAGGAAACCACAAGTTTCCTTTTGGAAGACCCTTTTAGTTTGTGCTCTAAGATCTTAACCTGATTCTGCAGTTCTTCAATTTTACCCCCAAGAGAAGACTTGGTCTCTGCAAGTTCCTTTTTCAGACTCTTAACCTCAGCAGCATACCTGTTGACAAGATCATACACAGATGAGAGTGAAATGGGGTCCTCAGCTCCACCAGAAGATTGCTCTGTGGTAAGGGGAGCCTCATTGGACCTTTCAGTAGTATCATGGTCATGCTCAATGTGAGGAAGATCTTCATTGAGAGGATCCCTCACAGGACTTGGTGTGGGTGGTCTATGCTGATCTGACTCATCATGAGTAGCAAGTGTGGGTGGAGGACTGGGACAAAGTGGTTGTTCAGGAGCAACATGAGTTGCTTCAACAGTTGAAGATGGGCCTTCATCAAGGTTAACTGATGGATTACCATCAGTAGCAACAGATGGGGAAAGGGGATTATGAGCCACAATCTCCTCATCAGCAGCCTCATTACCTTGGGGCAACATGGCTGCTAGCAAGGGATGATGTTCCCCCTGAAAGTTGGTTCTCATTGTGGCAAACAGTTTAGCAGTTAAAGCACCTATAGGATAAAAGGCTTGGGCTTGGGTAGAGATGTCTAATATAATTTGTAAAAACCTTGGGTACATCAAAAATTTTCCCTTTGTCTTTTGAATATTTTCAACCATGTTTTCAAAAATGTACTTAGAAAAATTGAATGTAACCCCTTGTGAAAGACATACAATACCATAGCCCAGTCGTGTAGAGAACTGGTCCCATCCTCCGGTCTTGTTGCTCATACATTGGAGTAGTGTGTGAACCAGAAACCTCCATTTTGGGCAGAGTTCCTTCTTTAGCCACATATCTGTTCTTGTTCCTCGATACCCAATAGCTCTCAGCCCATTAAGCACATCTTCCTGATTGGAGTGAAATACCCCTTCAGCATCTTCCAGGTGAAGCTTCCTCCTGATTAGGTCCTCGGTCACAATGTACTCTGTTTCATCAACCACAGCCCTAATCTCTGTCTCGCTCCTCTTCTCAGCAGTTTCCCAAAATTGAGTGATCAGAGATTCATAAATCTCATTTGGTGAATGAGTTAGAGCATAATAGATTTTGGACCTTTTCAGAAATTCCACCATTGGTTCATACAATTCATATCCTTTGCCATTACCCAGAAATGCTACTTTGTTGTGATCATGTTTAAATTCAAGAGCCATGAGTGATATTAGTGTTTAGGATTGGGATTCTTGAAATGGAGAGTGTTTGTGAAAGTAGAATGAGAGGGAATTGGTTTGTTCTGAAGCGGGTGATGGTGGGTGGAGTGTTTTTGCCCAAATTATAGTCAACGAAAAATGGACCGTTTGTTTGACCTTTGCTGACGTGTATTGTATCTTTGACCTAACCCAAACTAACACTTCAGCAGGAACGCGTGATCAATCTGCTGAAGTTATAGCTTCAGCAGAATGCACCAAAGATAAGAATACCTTCGGTAAGTTTCTAGAATTACTGTGCCACCCACTTGCATTAAACTCATTGAACCTCAACCCGTCTATAAAATGATCCCAATGTAACTCATCTTTTCACCAAGATCCCCAAATATTTACCACAAACCCTAGAAGCAAAATAACCCCAATTAACAAAATTGCACCATGACCACTAAGCCTGAGATCATAGATCTCACTTCCTCATCTTCATCATCCTCTTCATCATCATCAAGTGGTGAATCAAACCCATGGTTCCATTACTTTCCTCAACCCTATCCAAGACCAAATAAAAAGCCCTTTGTCCCTTCTTCAGTAGATGACAGTGTAGTGACTCCAAGTGAATCTGCTGATGATTCTGATGACTCCTATAAGGAGGGAACGTCTTACTCCCAACCTCTAGCACCTTGGTCTCCACAAAGACCACGTGCCAGGAATCCGCCACTCCCCAAAGATAGAGAGGTGGTTCTTGGTCTCACTGCGCCATCTTTTGGTGCATGAACACACATCGTATAGTAGAAGGGCTTGAGGAAGGTGGATCGATTGCATTTTGGTTGAAATACATAGATGAAGCACAAAGGACACGATAGTTCTCTTCGTCATCCTTCGTGATCATCGTCATCATCAATCGTTTGCATCAATCCATCCGTCCATTTTGGTCCTTAGCATCTTCATCGAGTTGGTCATGCATATCCAACCAGCCAGTTAAACTGAATGGGCGGTTATGCAAGACCTACAAAAGCAAAGCCAGCATCAAAGGCATATCCAGCATTCCATTAGATTTCGGAATGAAAGATATACACTAGATTAGGCTTAGCTTAAGCGTACAGCTCGTATCATGAGGATGCAAAATAGAAGTAGGTTGACTTTATGTAAGCTGTAAGCTGTAAACTGTTTCTTGAATGAATGAATGAACAATTTGACTTCAATTTCTTTTCTTCAGTATTATCTTCAGTAGAATCAAATTGTATGCTTCAGTATTTGATATCAGTAGAAACAAGCAACACCTTTTTAGCTATCTGACCATGTACAAATGAGCCACTCTTGATGAATTTGATGAGATACACAAACTGCAATCTTGATGAGGAATAGACAAAAAGCAGTACAGACTACAGCCAACTGCAAAACAGACACAAAAATATACAAAAACAAACAAACCAAACTAGAGAAATATTAGAAGTTAGTGTAAATAAACACAATAAGATATAAACCAAACAAAAATCTGCAGAAAACAAACAAAAATCTGCAGAGTTTGCACAAATCCTCCCCTGAGGCATATGCCTCCCCTGAGGCCTATGCCTCCCCTTAAACTATGCATTCAAGGGTTTAGCATGCCAATATTGACCACGAGGTGTTGAAACCTTGGTCCATCAAACGCTTTTGTTAATAAGTCTGCCACATTATCATCAGTATGGATTTTTGCCACTTTTATCAAATGTTTTTCATAAGCATCTCTTATAAAGTGGTGCCTGATTTCAATGTGTTTTGTTCGACTATGAAAAACTGGATTTTTGACTATGCAAATGGTACTTTGATTATCTATATGAATTGTAGTGTTCATAAAGTTGTACCCATAGTCCAGCAATTGGTTCTGAATCCAAAGGACTTGTCCACAGCAATTTGCAGCAGCAACGTATTCTGCTTCAGTAGTGGAGGTAGCCACAATTGTTTGTTTCTTGCATTGCCAAGAAATCAACCTTTTGCCTAGAAACTGGCAGCCCCCAGTTGTGGATCTTCTGTCCAAATTTGCACCAGCATAGTCACTGTCACTATATGCTTCCAACTTGAAAGGAGATTCTTTTGGGTACCAAAGGCCTAAAAGAGGTTGGCCTTTGAGGTACTTAAAGATCTTCTTGACAGTATTGAGATGGGAAGCAAGTGGAGTGACTTGATGTCGAGAACAAACACTCACAGCAAATGTAATATCAGGTCTTGAAGCTGTCAAATACATCAATGAACCAATCATGGACCTGTACATATGAACATTCACAGGTAGATCTGGTTCATTATTTGCTTTAGCTTTTGGAGCTTCATAAGGTGTTGTGGCAGTCCTAACACCTTCCATACCAAACTTCTTTAAAATATCCTTCACATATTTATCTTGACTGATAAATATGCCATCCTGTTTCTGCTGAACCTGGAGACCCAAAAAGAAAGTAAGCTCTCCCATAGCACTCATTTGAAATTCACCCTTCATTAGTTCCTCAAATTCCCTGCACCAAGCTTCATTTGTGGAACCAAAGATAATGTCGTCCACATAAACTTGCACCAGAATGATATCTGAGTAATTCTTCTTGAGGAACAAAGTTTTATCAATGGCACCTCTCCTATAGCCATGCTTCAGCAGGAATGATGAGAGCCTAGCATACCAAGCTCGAGGGGCCTGATGTAAGCCATAGAGAGCTTTAACAACCTTGTAAACATGATTTGGGTGATCAGGATCTTCAAATCCCTTGGGTTGAGAGACATAGACTTCCTCTTCAATCTCACCATACAGAAAAGCACCCTTGACATCCATCTGATACACCATGAAACCCATGTAAGAAGCATAAGCCAAGAAAATGCGAATTGCTTCAACTCTGGCAACAGGTGCAAATACTTCATCATAATCAATTCCTTCCTCTTGTCTGAAGCCTTGAGCTACTAATCTTGCTTTGTTTTTGATCACAACACCCCGAGCATCTCTCTTATTTTTCAAAACCCATTTTGTCCCAATGGCATATTTGCCATCAGGAAGTGGAACCAAGATCCAAACCTGCTGATTGTGAAATTGTTGCATCTCTTCTTGCATTGCTTCAAGCCAGCTTGAATCATTGAGAGCTTGAGAAACACTGGTTGGTTCCACTTGAGAAAGAAAACAAGCAAACAGACAATGCTTGAGGTCTGTGTGATTGTCTCTTTGCTGGTTGGAGACATAAGAGAGAAAAGCAATCTGTCCAAACTGAGGACTGGTGATAGCCCTGCGAGTTCTAACAGGTGCCAGAAGATCACCTATGATGTTGGATTGAGGATGAGCTATGTAGATCCTCTGAGTAGTAGTGGGGTTGACTTCAATGGATGAATCAAGATTAGTGATGGTTGGTTCAAATTCAGTATCATAAGAGGGTGAGGTGAAGATGCCAGCTTTGGGTTGATGATTTCCAAGATCTGAAGGTTTTGGAAAGCGTGTATAGGGTTCACCAAAGTCTGAAGATACTTGAGAAGGAACAGCATAGCCTTCAGCAGATTTGGGGCAGTTAGGTGTGACAGAGTCAACTTCAGCAGACACGTGGTTTCTGCTGATTCCTTCATTAGCCACTTCCCCATTCAGTTTTTCTGCTTCAAGCTTGGCAGCAAATTCTTGAGTCTGAAGCCTAGCTAGGTCCTCAGCATAATGAGAGTCATCTTCATCACTCGAATCAGCAGCATCCTTGGAGGTGGTACCTGCAATATGGTTAGGGGAGAAGGAAGGCACAAGTATGGGTTGCTCATCATCTTCAAACTCATTTTCAGAGTCATCATCTAAGGGACCTGCATTGTTAGTTGGAGATTCTTGAGGACCTGCATTTTGGTTAGCCAAATGTCTGTGGTAACCCAGATAATCAGTTAAGTAGTCAAGATCAAAGGACCACGAATGACCTTGTCCTTGAACATTAGGCTTATCTTCCAAAAATCTCAGGTTCAATGTCTCCTCTATCTTCTTGGCTTGCAAGTTGTACACCCTGTATGCCTTACTATGAGCTGAATAACCCACAATATACCCATCATCAGCCTTTTCATCAAACTTTCCCAATGGATCACTGGTGTTCAGAATGGTCACTTGACAACCAAAAGGTTTTAGGTAGTGAATGACAGGAACCTTCCCAAAGAGAAGTTCATATGGGGTTTTGAGTTGTGGTCTGGTAATGGACACCCTGTTTAGCACATAACAGGCAGTGCCAACAGCTTCAGTCCAGAACATAGTGGGCAGTTTAGAGTCTGCAAGCATGGATCTAGCAGCCTCTATTAAGGTCCTATTCTTTCTTTCAGCCACCCCATTTTGTTGCGGGGTTCTTGGATTACTATAGTCCCTTTTTATGCCTTTTGACCCACAGAGTTCTATAAGAATAGCATTTTTAAACTCTGTCCCATTATCACACCTTATTCCCTTAACCTTTTTGTTCAACTGATTTTCAACAAGAGTGATGAATTCAGTCAACACTTGAGATGTTTCATCTTTGGTTCTGAGAAAGAAAACCCAACAAAATCTGCTATAGCCATCAGTGATCACCAAACAGAAGTACTTATGATCAATGCTTCGGACTGAAGTTGGACCAAATAGATCCATGTGAAGCAACTGAAGAGGT
>BPTQ01008491.1:30983-69165 GCA_019973895.1 Chrysanthemum seticuspe
GAGTATCAACCACAAGAAGTTAGGAAATCAATCGAAGTGTCTCCACTGTTTGAACACGGTAAGCCCTAAGTACAACAAGTGTTTGAAACTCAAGTCGACTTATAAACCGTATCAGTAAAACTATAAGGAGTATAGTAAGTGTTCAAACACCTTAGAGTGCATTATAAGTATCTATGAGAGAAGACCAAAGTAGAACTTCACGAGTTTAAGTAGTATGTCGACACTAAGAGACAGAAGGAATCACTCTCAAGTTCTGAATTAACTAAGGAAGACAGAGAATCACAGCTGTATGATGAATTTGAGCACTTCAAGATGAAACCAGAAGAGAGTATCTATGAATATTACGTGAGATTCCACAAACTTGTGAATGATATGAGGAATATCAAAATGACTATGCCAAATATTCAGCTGAACTCAAAGTTTGTGAACAACATGAATCCCGAATGGCACAAGTTTGTCACCTCTGTGAAGCTAACTAAAGGATTGAAGAACACCAACTATGAGCAACTGTATGCCTTTCTTCTTCAGAATGAGAGACATGCTATGTTTGAAGAACACCAACGAAGGATTGAAGAACACCAACGAAGGATTCTTGAACAGTTCAAATCTAAGCAGGGAGAAACTAGTTCGTCAAATGACTCTACAGCTTTTTACACCAATGTTGGAATTACCACCAAAGCTTCTCAAATCATACCCATGGGTAATGGTAATTACAAGCTCATCCCTGATCCAGCATATAAGCCTCCCGACTCAAACACACTCATGGAAAACTTCATCAATCAACTGTCTCTCATGGTTAGTCAAAACATGAACTCCCTCCCACACACCAACAATAACCTCAGAACAGCATCCAATCCACACAATGAAGCTACTGTCAGAGATGGGAAGGTTATGGTGCAACCTGTTCAAGAAAGGCAGTATGAACAGGGAAGAGGTGGAGTTGGTAGAGGATATGTAGCAAATCAGAATCGTGGAAGGAATCCAAATCAAGGACAAGCAAAGCCAATCAAATGCTACAACTGTGGTGGTGAGGAACATATTGCTAGGAACTGCACATCTCCAAAACGTCTACAGAATGCAGAATACTTCAGAGACAATATGTTGCTTGTGCAAGCTCAGGATAATAGAGCAGCTTTGGATGAAGAAGAGTTGTTGTTTCTTGCTGAGGGAAATGCCAGAACCTATGATGCTGATGTTGATGAACAGCCAATTCAGGAGATAGGTCATAATCCTCAAAATGCCTTTCAAGTAGCTGACTATGATGCATTTGACTCTGATGTCGATAATGAACCTACTGCCCAAACAATCTTCATGGCTAGCATCTCACCTATGGTCTCTCCAAAGGTCTCTTCACCACAACAGGCTGGCCCATCCAAAGATTCAATCATTTCAGAGGTATTAAAACTATATGATGAAGTTGATGAGGAAAAGATGCATAATAAAGTACAGTCTCTTGAAACTTATGAATCAGATATTGATGATGAGGGTAATAGTAACATTGTTCCATATGATCAATATGTGAAGCAAAGTGAAAGTGAGATTGTACCAAGTAATGCATCTTCTGCAGTCAATGATGACTATGTTTTTGATGAATACACTGCATGTGCCCCTGATGATTCTGTTACCTCTGAACTGAATGCCTATAAAGAACAAGTTGCTATTTATGAACAACGTGCTAAGTTTGAGTTAACCACCCGTGAGCAGGAAATGGATGACCAAATGCGTACAATTATTAGAAAAAGTAATTTTAGAGAAGAAGTCTTAAAACAAGAGTTAAACTCCTTACAAGAAAAGCTTTCTAAAACTGCTAAGCAAAAACAAGAACTTCAAGAAAATTTTAAAATGCTTAAGCAAGAATTCAATGCTAAGGAATCAAAACTTTTGAATGATTTTTCCAATCTAAAAACTTTGAAAAACAAGCTTGAAAATAAGTTATACGTACAAGGGAATACCATTCAGACTGCTCACTTGATCACTAAGCATAGAGTATTAAGCGATAAACATAGCATTCCCCTTGTTGCGGAACCTAATCCTGAGATTGTTAAAAAGGCTAGAGCTGTTCATAAGGTACTTTATGATGGTAATGAAATCCTTAAGCCTAGATAGAAACCTAGTTGCGCTGAGTGCACTGAGGAAGATAAGAAATCAGATGAAGTCACTAGGGAGAAAATGAATAAGAAGCTAGAAGATCCTGAGTGTAAAATGAAAAATATAACGATCAAACCCCATGATTACACTAAGGAAAATTGGATATCCTTAAACAAGTTTAAGCCTCAGACTCTATTAACCCCTGAACAAGTGTTCTGGAAAAAGGATATGGATATGCAAAAAGCTGAAAATCTTGTTGAAAAGAATCCCCCTAGTAGGAAATTGCCTCAAGCAACTGTGTATCCTCCTAATACACCAATGCATTTAGTTCCTAGATCTATTGCCACTAATAGCAAGACCTTAATCAGCCTGTATGTTGTTTATCAGCTGTTTGTTGATTTTGAGAAAATGTGTAAGAAGAGAATCACACCTACAGGGATAACTGAGGGGGAAAGGGGTTTTGAGCAAACTAAAGAATGTTATCTAACTGAGGTCATGCCTTTCTTTAAACAATTAAAAGGTCAATTTGAGAGTCTTCAAAAAGGGATAAATTCTGATAATAAAGAAATGGAAAAGGAATTTGATGCAATGATAGTTGAGGTCAATGATTATGAACAGGAACTCAAATATAATGAAGTTGAAAGGAAGAACTTGCATATCTTAAATGAGAATTTGATCTCGAGTTGTGTTGCTCAAGATGTGTTTTATACTGTTACTAAGCACTCTATTACTGCTTCTCGATTTCATGAATTATCTATTGCATTAAAAGTTTCCCATGATCGTGTCATTGAGCTTGAAAACAAAAATTCATAACTAAATGAGAAAATTGATCAGGATGATCATGATAATTTGGTAAAACATCTTTCTAAACTAGAAGTTGAACATTTTGATTTGCAACTAAAATATCAACATCTTAAAGAAAATGTCAAAACCTCAAATATCAAGACATCCTCAGATGTTCCAGAGTTTGATGCAGTTTTTCAGATAAACAAACGTGACGAACAGATTCAAGCTCATTGTAACACGATCAAAAAGTTGAAAGCCCAAATTTCTCAATTAAAGGGTGAAAAGAACAATGGGACTGGCTCCCAAATGCCTCCTCTTTAGATTCTCAGTATTCTCAAACTTTTCATCTTCAAAACTTGGTTAATGTTTTACAAAAAGAAAACGAGAGTTTTCTAGAAGAAAATGAAAAAGTTAAACGACACTTTAAAGAGTTATATGATTCAATGAAAGTAACTCGTGACAAAAACAACGAAAAAATTACGTCTTTACAAAAAGAAATTGAGAATCTGAACAGTCAAGAAAAAGGGAAACTCCCACTTGTCTTTAATGAGAATATTGCATCAAAGTCATCCTCAGACTGCAAATATACCGTGACTGTTAAATACATTCCTCCTCATCTTAGGAATAATGAACTAGTGTTTCATAATTACTTTGCTCACCTTAAGGATAGTCTAGAATGTCTCCGTGAGATTGTGGAAGAGGATTTCATAAATAAGCCTCTTGATAGAGAAATTAGGTTTGCTTGCATTCAGGCCAAACGATCTCAAGAGCTGCTAGAATGTTTAATAACAACATGTCCTAAATCCTTAGGTGTGAAAGGTAAAGCTGTGATGCCTTGTTCTATGCCTAGCGCCAAGCATACAAACCATTATATGCCCAGTTTTAAGAAAGTGAACACTAATGTGCCTTCAAGTAGTTCAGATCCCTTCACGTCTAGTTCAGGAATGCAAAAAGTAGATCAACCAACTAATGTTCCCATAATTCCCTCTACAGGAGTAATCAGTGACATAAAAGCAAGCGGGTCAAAGCCTCCAGGCAATACCAAGCAAGATAGGACCTCGCAAGCTAAGAATGTACATTGGAAGAGAGTAGAAGATCACCCTAGGAATATTATGTTTGAGTTGAATAAAACGAATCGTGTTAATTCTAGTATTAGCTATAAGCGTACTGTAATTAATTCGAATTCTGCTACTATCAGCAAACCATGTAATGATGACTACTTGTTTTCTGTTACTAATCATGAATGTGGTGTGAATGATTTGTCTAATGCTGTCAAATGCCCAGTTAAAACTGTTAATGTTAAAAATCAAGCTAAGAAGGCTAAAAGACAAAGGCGAAAGAAAGTTAGGAAACAGTGGAAACCCACAGGAAGGAAATTTAGTAATACAGGTTATCAATTGATACCTATTGGCCGTAAGATTAATGAGTTGTGCCCTAAATTTGCTAAGTCAATGCCCACTAGAAAATGGATGCCTACTGGTAGAACTATTCCTTTAAGAAGTGAACATACTTTGAATAGGTCAAATACGGACACTAGCACTGCATCTATTTCTGATGATTCCATTGTTTCTACGTCTAATGTGGGTGTTCCAATCACTGTTAGTAACCAAATGGAACTCATTCTTGCATGGGGATCCCATTTATCCAGTTATCCATTCTTGTCTGTGTTCAACTGCAGATCGTTCAAATCGTTCTGTGGTACCTGGACTCAGGCTGTTCCAAGCATATGACTGGAGATCGCTCGCGGCTCATGAACTTCGTGAGTAAATTCATCAGGACTGTTAGATTCGGGAACGACCATTTTGGAGCAATTATGGGTTATGGAGACTATGTTGTTGGCAAAAGTGTAATCTCCAGGGTATATTATATTGAAGGACTTGGTCATAACTTGTTTTCTGTTGGTCAATTCTGTGATTCTGATCTAGAAGTGGCATTTAGAAAACATACTTGTTTCGTTAGAGAACTCGATGGAGTGGAACTATTAAGAGGAACCCGTGGTTCAAATCTATACACCATCTCTATCGAAGACATGATGAAGTCCTCTCCAATCTGCTTGTTGTCAAAGGCATCGAAAACAAAGTCATGGTTATGGCGTCGTCTTCTCAATCACTTGAACTTCGACACCATTAATAACCTTTCCAGAAAGGATCTAGTCAGAGGCTTACCCAGATTAAAATATGAAAAAGATCATCTTTGTTCAGCTTGCCAATAGGGAAAAAGCATGAAATATGCCCACAAACCTAAACCCACAAACTCAGTAATGGAAGTTCTTCATACCCTTCATATGGATTTGTGCGGACCAATGAGAGTGCAAACGATTAATGGGAAGAAATACATTCTAGTAGTTGTTGATGATAGTAGTTGTTGATGACTACTCTCGATTTGCTTGGGTAAAGTTTTTGAGGACAAAGGATGAAACTCCAGATGTCATCATCAAACTTATCAAACAGCTTCAGGTTCGACTCAACAATACAGTTAGAATTGTTCGAACAGACAATGGCACAGAGTTAGTTAACAAAAACTTAATTCAGTTTTATGAAAGTGTTGGAATCAGTCATCAAAGAAGTGTTCCACGAACTCCTCAACAGAACGGTGCAGTTGAAAGAGGAAATCGAACTCTTGTGGAAGCCGCAAGAACAATGCTTATTTATTCAAAGGTTCCAATGTTTCTCTGGGCTGAAGCTATTGCCACTGCTTGCTACACCCAAAATCGTTCCCTTATACATACCTCTCATGGAAAAACTCCATATGAACTTGTCCATAAACGAAAACCTGATCTATCCTACCTTCGTATGTTTGGTGCTTTGTGCTATCCAACGAATGATAGTCAAGATTTAGGCAAATTAAGAGCAAAGGCAGATATTAGAGTTTTTGTTGGTTATGCACCTAACAAGAAGGGTTACCGAATCTACAACAAAAGAACTCGAGATATCATGGAAACTATTCACGTCACGTTCGATGAGCTGTCCGGGCAAATGGCTCTAGGACAATCCATTTCTGGACCCGCATCTCAACCTTCATCAAGTAGTCCTATCAGTTCTACTCTTGTTTCTAATCCCTCTCCAGCAACTCCTTATGTACCTCCTTCAGAAGATGATTTGAAGAAATTATTTGATCCAATGTTTGATGAATACTATGAGCCAAGTGCTAATGATATGTCAATTCCATCAACAGAGGCTGCTCCTATCCCTGTCAATGAAGTTAACCCTTCAGTTTCAATGACATTAAGTCAAGAAGCGCCTGCTGCTGATCACTCTGTCTCATCAACAAATCATCAATCATCGAATGTACATCATGGAATTGTTTCTGGCACCCATGATGAAGTCAATCCCTTAGCTACTCCCGAAGATGCTCCATTTGAAAACATATTTGCTCCTGAATCATCATCAGAACCATCTTCATCAGGAGATATCGACTCTGCTACTTCAGTTCCTCAACAATAACCACATTAACACCTTAGAAAATGGACACATGACCATCCATTGGACAAAATCATTGGAAACCCCTCTCGTCCAGTATCCACACGGAAACAACTTGCAACTGAGGCCTTATGGTTCTTCTTCAACTCCGTACTCTCTAAGGTCAAACCAAAAGATGTTAAAACTGCCATGAATGAAGACAGCTGGTTCAATGCCATGCAAGAAGAAATTCATGAGTTTGATCGACTAGATGTATGGGAATTGCTACATGCTCCTGATTGTGCTATGATCATTGCTCTAAAGTGGATATTCAAAGTAAAACTTGATGAGCATGGTGATGTTTTAAAGAACAAGGCTAGATTGGTTGCAAAAGGATACCGTCAAGAGGAGGGGATTGACATTGAAGAATCATTTGCTCCAGTTGCTCGTATCGAGGCAATCAGAATCTTCTTGGCTAATGCTGCAAGTAAGAACATGGTAGTCTATCAGATAGATGTCAAGACGGCTTTTCTTAACGGAGATCTGAAAGAAGTCATATACGTCAACCAACCTAAAGGCTTTGTGAATCCAGAGCATCCTACTCATGTCTATCGTTTGAAAAAGGCTCTTTATAGTTTGAAGCAAGCTCCAAGGGCGTGGTATGATACGCTATCAATGTTTCTTCTATCTACTGGATTCTGCAAAGGAGTAGTTGATCCGACATTGTTCACCAGAAAGTCAGGCAAACATTTAATTCACGTTCAAATATATGTTGATGATATTATTTTTGCCTCGACTGACCCCAATGAATGTGATCGTTTTTCAAATGAAATGGGTTCCAAATTTCAAATGTCTATGATGGGACAAATGTCATTTTTCTTGGGATTACAAACTTCACAAAGTCCCGGAGGCATTTTTATAAATCAATCTAAATATGAAAATGAGATTTTAAAGAAATTTGGATTTGATTCTTGTGACCCTGTTGACACTCCCATGATAGAGCGTACTAAACTGGATGAGGACCACTCAGGGATCATGGTAGACCAAACAAAATATCGTAGTATGATTGGATCCCTGATGTACCTCACAGCCAGTAAACCAGACATTTTGTTCGCTGTTTGCATGTGTGCTAGATATCAAGCTAAGCCTACCAAAAAGCACCTTGAAGCGGTTAAACGGGTCTTTCGGTATCTCCAAGGAACCATCAATATGGGACTTTGGTACCCGAAGGACACCGGTATGTCACTAACAGCCTATGCAGATGCTGATCATGCAGGGTGTCAAGATACACGTCGAAGTACGTCTGGAGGTGCTCAGTTTTTGGGTGATAAGCTTGTGAGCTGTTCTTCAAAGAAACAAATGTGTACTTCTATTTCCTCTACAGAGGCTGAATACATTGCCATGTCATCTTGTTGTGCTCAAATCCTATGGATGAGATCCCAATTATTTGACTATGGCTTTGAATTCAACAAAATCCCTTTGTACTGTGATAATAAAAGTGTCATTGCTCTCTCATGCAACAATGTTCAACACTCAAGAGCAAAGCACATCGACATTCGACATCATTTCATCAGGGAGCAAGTTGAAAACGGTGTGGTGGAACTCTATTTTGTGAGGACTGAATACCAGTTAGCAGACATCTTCACCAAAGCTCTTCCTAGAGAACGTTTCGAGTTTATCCTCCCACGACTTGGTCTAACGAGTCTTCAACCGGAAACACTCAAACGTCTTCAAGAGGAAGAAGAGGAGTAAAAGGTCTTTCTTCATCCATCTCTTGTAAATATTTATTCAAAAAGCAAAATACAAAATTACAAAACCTTCAAAAAGCAAATAGAAAAATATAAAACCTTCAAAACCCATAAAAAATTTGAAAATTCTTGAAAAATTTAAAATATATATATATATATATATATATATATATATATATATATATATATATATATATATATATATATATATATTGTCTTTTTGCCATATTTTTCTCGATTCGATAATATCTACGGTCTTTGTGCTGTCATTCAAAGAATGACACGGGACTTTAGGTATTGTTCGAATGTTTTAAAAAAAATCAAAAAATCAAAAAATATTTTTGAGAGAAAGTGAAACTATGGTTTATTGTTATTTCAGGCAGTAACCCGTTTTTAAAGAAAGAACGGAGCCATGCTTTAACGTATGTTTCAAATCTCATGCTCTGATTCTACCAACAATCAATTAATATCTAATGAAAACTAATTGCTTTGAAAAATAACTCGGACCCTATTTTTTAAAATCATCTGATCTGAACATTTGTCAAAATATCTATCTCTCAATCAACAACTTATGTCATTGATTGAGGGGGAGAATGATTTCAATTAAATCAAAAGGTTATTTGTCATACAATTGTTTTTCAAAAGATCATCATGCATGTTTAACCAATGGAGTGTAAAGTCTCTAAATCCAATCCTTATCAGTTAAAATATTTTTCATAATCAAGTCACAATTCTCCTCAAAAGCTTTCAAAATCAATTTAAATCTATAGAGATCACAAATCTCAAATGATTTGAAAATTGTGATCGGGGGAGAATTTGTGATTTAAATTGGATTTAAACTAATAATTCGATAAATGGTTTCATAAGTGTTTAGCAAGCTTTCCTCCCCACATGTGTCAAACGATTTCAAATTTTCCATGCACATGTTGAGGGGAGCATCTATTTCAAACCACAAAGAATTGAAACGTGATTGATTTGTATCTAAGTGCAGATTCCTTCTAATATGTGCAAAACTCTTTCAAACCTCGAGGCACATATTGAGGGGGAGCAAACTTATGAAAACCTCATCCTTCCCCAATATGCTTTATCTACTTGATTTGATCAGGGAAGTGATGTTGATATCTTTTAGAAAATGGTAATCAAAGAAGTTAATTCTTCCTCTTGCCTCAGTGTGCCAAAACGATTTCAAATTCATGATGCACATGTTGAGGGGGAGCTCTTTTTCTAAATATATCAAAAACAATTCAGGTACAAAACACTTTGATAATATATCACATGTATTTGGATTGATTTTCAAATGGTTTTTGTAGAAAACTAGAAAGGGGGTTGAATAGTTTACCGATTAAAAACTTTGTTTTGAAACTTATTGAAAGATCAATTGATATTGATCTTAAGTATGTTAATGAAATATGCAAGCAATATGTAATGAGTAAATAAGGAAAGAAATGATCAAACCACAACAAGTTGTTTATAGTGGTTCGGCCTACAAGGACTCTTTTTCCTTGCCCTACTCCACTCCCCGAGTCTCACACTCGAGAGTTTAACTTCACTAGTCAACAAGCTCCTTTCACCGGCGGAGAAAACCTTTACACTTCGCTTACACTATTTCCGACACTAAGCTAGATGTCGAGTTCTTTCCAAGGGTACAACTACTCCCACACACAATGTATTTTGAGGACTAAAATACTAACCACTCACACTCACAAGATTATGATGGTTTGATACAACAATGAAGTATGAATCAACACTAGATCATACAACTCTAAACAAACAAGACTTCCAACTTCTCGTTGAAGCTTGAATATGACTTGATCTTCTTTGCTACAAAAGAGATCACTAATATGATATGAAACTGAATTAGAAAGGTTAGAGAGAAGATATGTATGAGAGTATGTTAGAAAGGGATGAGAAACTACTTGGCTTGGCATTGCTATTTATAGCCAAATTGGACAGGAGCGTCCACGGATCGCGGACCCCTTAAAAGGGTTCCGCCCGTGTACCAAAATGGTACCGCCAGTCTGATAGTCAAGATATCAAATCTTGCCTAAAGTCAACTCTATCTAAGTAAGATTGTGCAAGATATGAAGAGTACAAATCTTCACAAAATATCTAATGGAATCCTCCAATGATCTCCATGATGTAATACATGATGTCAAATGTTGTATTACTATTAATAGAAATATGCAAATGCTTAAGTAGTGTTTGGTTTTAAGAACCTAACACATTCTACAAACTACTATCATACATAATGATTAGAGTCATATCAAGATGTTACTAATCATAAATGTAAATGCTTGAATGATGAATATATTGTTTGAGAAAGCTTGTTTTAATATCTAATAAACTTGACAAGCTTTAAGCTTTTATAAATTAAATTTACTTTTGTCGTTAACAAAACTTAGGCAAAGATCAAAAATATAAATAACGTTTAATGACGATATTTGTATTAACAGTTTTCAATTGGTTTCAATGGCAGATGAACTATACCAAATAGACCGACCAAATTTACTTTATGTATGGTGATATAAGGATGATAAGGCTAGGTATTTGTTCCCATGATTCGCCAGAACCGGAGGGATCTACCCAGGGACAATCCACTAGATAGCGTAGAAGTCCTTAGGTATGATGAAAAAGGAGAAAAGTGAGATATGGGAAGAGTGCGGACTGAGACAGAGCTAGTATTGGAATAAACCCATCAAGGTTCTAGTTATCAAGTCTCGGTAAGCACTGAAGGGGTTGAAGAATGAAAAAGAATTGAATGAGAAAAGGGTGAAAATAAATAGCCCTCCATTTATTCAACCTTAGGGCAGAAACCGGGTTCAATTCATATGCTACTGGTGGTAACATCGGTATTGAAGACAAGACGTCATGGACCCAGTGACGCACTGCACTAAACTTCCCAAACTACTCAAGTTCCTCTTAAAAAGACTTGTTTCATTCTCATGGGGAACCGACATTATCTATCGACTTTCTATTAGAGTTTGTTGATATTGAAGAAGGAGACCCTCTCCCTAATGTCCGGCATATGAAACCAAATGTGCACTAAATTGAGTCTAGAGCCTCGAGATCATCATAAAAATCTCATTAGGACACTGTCTATGAAGACTCTCTGTTTTACACAATGTGGAAAGAGAGTTTATATCTTATGAGTCCTACGCATTATCCTTGTTTGCCAGAACATCTGAGTGATATGCAAACATATTCACAATGAAGATGGAAAGCCTTCTAGAGCTAACAACAAACAAGCTCCTGGTAGGTGGCATGTGAGATCTATCCAATAGATCAACCATGTGACAACTGAACAGAAACAATGGGGCGATTCAATCTTTTGAATCAATCCTGGTTCAGGTTATGGATTAACGGATACCTTTGAAAAACCGGTCGTTGTGCTTAATAACTCTTTTCTTTAGCACATCGATTGTGTACTAATACTTCAAAATAAAAGGTGTTTATGATTGATAATTGATTTTCATTAAAATCTTCGTTGTATTGCAAAAACAATTTCTATTAAGCGGTACACGATTGTTTTTCAAATCTCTTTTCATCAATCAGTGAATCTCAATTCGCTGGTTCGCTCACTCCATGTTGTCTTCTTTGAGACGTTCCGGTTTGAGAACAGCTAGAGCAGCTGCCAAACCCTGTCAAGGAAATTCTTCGGAATTATACCTGATCACAGGCAGTACTTGTACTGATCAACGGGGAACCGTGGGTCGTGTACCTCAATTCAACGAAAGTGATCAAAGACACTTTCGTGCGCTTTATTGCTAACTGTTGTATGCAGGTACGCCCGACGTTTGCAGCTGATCAGAATGAAGCGGTCAATCCATAGCCGCATGCTCACACAACACATTCATTTCTAAAAGAAATCATGATAAGTGCATCAATGACTCTGATATTTTCACTCCATGCTTCTGCTACGCTGCTGCCAATATCATGAATCAACGAAAACTTCCGCTACTCTGATGAGAATATATCATGATCTAGAATGTGAGCATGTCAGTCCAAATGTCACAACATCACATAATACCAACACCACAAAGGAAGAGTCTGAGATTTATATTAGCTGATGATCTCAAAGCTGGCTCAAAACTCATTATCACATGGATCAGTTAAAGACCTCCACTTGGATTAACGAAACATGCAATAATGAAGAATCAATGACTACGAGCTACAGAGCAAAGAACATTAACAAGAATCCAAGAACAATCTAATTGTAATATTTGTTTGGATTCTATGTATTTTTGAGGTGACCTCCCTTAGGGGGAGATTGTTAGGATTTAGTAAATCCAGTTATTAAAGAGTCGGTCACCTCAAGTATATGTAATCGTTAGAAAGCTCGTAGTCGTAGATTATTTAATGTTTAGTAGTATTTAGTTAAGTAACACCGTGGAGGACGGACAGTTCTTTACCCACTGTATGCCTGATCCACAGCCCGTAGGTGGCGATTTGTGTAAGACTATAAATACTCTCTACCTCCCAAGGTAGAGAGTTGGAGCTCATAATAATACTTTCATTTTCTCTCACTAAGTTCCCAAACCTCTAACTCTTTCTCTCTCTAAAACCTAATATTAAACGCCTACTTGTGATTATGATATGATGTGTTTGTGAAATCCAATATGTTACAAATTGTGAGAATTGAATAGGGTCGCGGTATTTGCGAATGGCGTTGATAACTGAACTGCAGTGTTTAGCAAATTTTAGTGAATTGTCATAATCGCCTAAATTCGTATACATTTGTCGTTGATCGGTTCGGCGTCGAATTGATTTCACCACTGGAGATAGTTTAGTTTGTAAGTTTAGGTTTTGTGATTTAGAAAATTGAATGTAGTTAACCCTAGGTGCTGAATTTGAGTGTAGATGCTTAGTTTATGAGTGATAATTGACTGTGTTTAACGTTAGGTTACGAATTGCGGCTTTTTCAAATGACATTGATTGACTGGTCCAAACGCCCTGCCGAAGCTGAATTGCAGTGTATTTCTTGCTATAATTGGCGAATTCTTTATACTCTTGTCTGGCATTGGGTTCTTTAGGATATTTGTTATTAAATTCCCGGTTTCTCCTCATTGTTCTCACCTATGAGTTTTAGAGTTCTTTGCTACTATGATACCATATTCGTTAAAATTTACAATATTGGGAAGAACTTGTAATCATGTTTTACAAGCTTTCTTCAGTAGAAGCTGCTTGAGCCTGAAGAAGTGGCTAGGCTGACTGGTGTTTGTAAAACATGGAAAGTCTTGGCTTCTGATAATAAGCCGTGGGTTTATTATTTGCAAACTCAGAAGCTTGTTCCTTGGGATGCTATTTTTTTCTCTGAGATTTCTTTAGATCTGGTTTTCCACTCCAGTATGTTGTTTCTTTCCTTTTTGGGATTTTGCTTATTTAACTGTTTATCTGCTAATTTTTAAAGTAGAAAAGTATATATGAGACCCTTTTGTTTTATCTAGAGTGAAATAAGCACTTACAAATAGCCAGGTTGCAGATAAGATCTTTAGATAACGAATTTAACCCATCCAAAACACCCCATGAGTAAGTAGTTTGGGCACTTATTTGAACTGGTTATCTGATACACACCAATAGGGATCACTAAAGATCCGTAGAGGTTTACAACTAACTAGACCAATCAAGGAAGTAGGCTGAAGTTGGAATTAGGAAGTGGAAATAGCTGTGAACTCTGGGACTATCATTGTGGCGGTTTGAGATTCATTATTGCAATGTGCGGTTTAGTGCTGAAAATATAATTATAAGTGGTTAATTGGGGATATGAACCATCTTTTTTATGGATGCATTTGAAATGATCTACCTTGTAAAAGACGGACATGTAATAACTTCGTTCCGGTGTTTGTTTGTTTCTTTTTTCTGCTTATTACTTATATAATTTTGTCAATTTTGTTAAACAACTATCAACTTAAGATATACATGCTGGGAAAATTTTGGATTTACAAGCCAATGTTGGAGGAATTTTTAATTTTGATGCCTGAATATGGTGTGCCTTTTTGAAAGAATTTTATGCTTATCAGTGATCATTGTAGTTTATCAAGTCATTGTGAACCATTTTGATATTCTACGCCTTGATAAGTTGACCGTTCTAGCTTATTGCGTGTCTTTTGTTTTTGTTAATATGCCTAAGTTGTTGTTTGATAATGGCAAACTAAAATATTTTGTGAACTGAACTAAGACGGTCTTGCTGATTTTAGATAGGATCTGTTGAGAACTACAGCTGCTTTAAGATTGCATTTTTAAGCAAAAACCAATATGAATCAAAGTCGTCGAACCATGTGTTGGTCTTTGCATTACTTGTTTTGTTATTGATTGAACCTAATACATGTGAAGTCTAATTATTTGTGGGAGTGGACCTCTTTGCCACTTGCAGAGTATTGTGGATCAAGATAGCCTAATGTTCCATGGCTTTTAGATATGATAAAATCAAAAATAGTGGCATTCCAATCTTGATCTAGCAGAATGTTGCTACTTTGGATGTCACCATGGACTGTTTCCTGGTCTTCTTCAAAAGAATGAATGTGATTTAGCCCTTTTGCAGCCCCTATAGATATCTTGAGTCGGATCCTCCATGTAAGAATAGACTTATCTAGGTGCCTATCTAGACTCTTGTTACTCGCATGATCCATAATAATGATCTTTATATCCAAATAGCAGGAATAAACCACATGGTGTGTCCCATCCTATAATCCACTTAAAAAAACACGACTGTAAGACACAGCAGTCTAATTATTTGGCCACGAAAATTACTGTATTGGCCTCTTATTTATTCTAAACACACCATGTGGTTTATTCCTACTATCTGGATATAGATGCACTATTATAGTTTTGACCTTGTAGTGAGTAATCCGCAATTAATTGCTTATTACTCGGCCTTGTAGCCCTTGTTTTGCAACACTGCAAGTAATTCGTATTTATACCATGAAGATTGCTACCTTTTCATTCGACTAAGTAATGTCTGTATCTAATTTTTTTTATATTTTCTCATTTGCATCATTATAAGAATTGATCATGTTTGACTTGGGTGAGTTGGGTCTATATGATTCTCTAACCTGTTATTATCAGAGTGTAGTATAATGTATACGAATAGTCAAATGCATCCATTAGCTATGTGATTGTCGTAGATCATGTGCTTAAAGTTATACTATTTATCAGTTAAAACTTAGGTTTAAGTGTAAGGGTGGTGGAATGAGCACACGTCTGATGGAATGGGTAACAAGTTGAAAACATGTTATTTTTGTTAAGGTCAGAACAGGTTGAGTTGACACGCATATACTTTGTCTGTTTTACATAAGTTTTGTATCATGCGTGATTACAAAAAAACCATATTATGAATTATCGAATATAACGGTTTAGAAGATTGCATGCTTTATAAAAACGCTTGGGGTAACTTTCACTAATTTGACTCATTTCCTTTAAGGTTAATTTGTTTATTTTACCCATTTCAACCATTGGAGGTAAACATGACTCTAGTCAGTCAATCGCAATGACCACGTCTGGTATGTGAGTTCTCCTTTGTATACCTTGCCTGATGCTCCACTCTCAATACACGTTTATCGTTGAAGTTGTCTGTGGCACACTTGACGTCCTCAAGCAAAGTAGTTTCGACCCTTATTAGTTGTGAAATTATCAAGAAAAACAATATCTTAGAAATTAGGAATGATTAAAGAGGTCAGAGGTGCAAGCCTATCGAACAAATTTCACTACAGGAAAGTGTCATTTGCTATTTCTGAATCTTAGCTACTATTTTTATAATTATGTGAAACACCTAGACACGTTTTCAGTTTTTTGACTTGGTATTTAATAGTTTTAGGTTTTTTTTTTTTTTAATTTACTTCATCTTCAACTCATTCACATATGAGACAGAGGGTCGTAAAAGTAATATTGACTTACATGAACTGTCAATGCTTTCTTAAGTTCTTCCAGGACTTCAGCCATTGTGAGGTGATGAGTTTTGGTACTATGCAAGCATTCATAAGTTCTCGCAAAAAAAGTTTTTACTGAATCCAAGAACTTTTTATCTGCAAGATCTTTTCTTATCTGTGATTGACCTACTAAGCCATTCTTCATTGTTGTATGTCAAGAATAGCTTCCAAATTCTTAAAGGTGATGTTGTCTCATGTTGCACAGCTTGCTCATGATAGAGGTTTTCCTGCTGATTTGATTTTTACGCCTGTTAAAGCCAGTGAGGTAAGAATTAAATTTTGTTAAGTGTATTGGTTGATCATGTATTCGTATAAATGTGCGTTTTGAAATGTGTTGACTAGTTGAAGTAGATAGCATAATACGCGTCCATGTCAATAGTTGCTAGGTTTTTGCAAAACACTGATTGATCAATATACTTAGTATTTAGCATAGAGTAGGTTTCTTTAGATGATTACTTGCTTGTATTGTCTTATAAACATGTTTATACATATAAGATTGGAATAGTCTTATAGTCATGAGGAGCGAGACTCATAAAGTTCAGGTGAATTATTTGCAAAACAAAAACTTAAGTAGCATACACAAGGAATAATTAATATTAAAATATAGAATCAGTGATCAACAATATAGTATTAGCATACACACCAAAGCTAGTTCACCATAAAGGTATCTATATCAGTTAACCGCAATTACAGGTTCACCCTAGACTGTTAGTTAAGTATAAATTAGTTAACAATTACAAATCAATGTTGATATCTATTAACTAATGTAACTAAACATATTTCTGATATCACTTGAATGATCACACATTCAGGAGCATGAGCTGCAACAGCACCACCACCAAAAACAACAGGAGCAGGAACAGCAACAACACCACCAAAGACAACAGGTGCCTTTGGCAAAAATGTGGCAAAATTTGTGGCAAACAACTTCTCTTTCTAGAGTTCAGAATCACCAGGCTGTACCACATTCGTCTCAAGGGTAGAAAAAGCGTAGAAAATCAAAAATGTGTTTACTCACTGTTAATTGGTTTTTACTTGTACATTACTGGAAAACATGCATTGTTTACTCAGTGTTAATAGTTTTTGCTTCAGAATCACCAGGATCACTCTTCGATTAACAAATACCACTTGACTAATGAGTGTAGAAATTTGAAATATCTTGTTCTTGCTTCGGTTTTGATATATTTTGTTCCTGCATTGTTTTTGAAAAGTTAGATATTTTGAGTGTAGACATTTTGACACTTTGTCCACACTTTTAAGTGTGAATATTTAACAATGTTTCCACACTTTTAATTGTAAGCATCTTTTTGCAATTTTGCCAGTGGATATTCAAAGAATTTTTTCACACTTTTAACCATAAACATTGGGATAATATCTCCACACTTATGTGTGTAGGAAAATTTGTCACACTCATTATTATCACACATGAGTAAGTGTGGCATTTATAATTTTACACATTTTTAAACGTGGCTAATTGGCCTTTAAAATGTGAAAAATTTAACTTGTTTTTTTAAGTGGTAGTTCACAACAATTGGTTCAATAAATTATTTTTAAACAACAATATATTTTAGTTTTTTGTTTTCATAAAGATATACTTTATAAATGGGTTTGATGATTAAATACTGGAATTAGGGGTGAGCGAAAAAACCAAAAAGACCGAATAAACCGAAAACAAAAACCGAACCGAACCGAATTTGTCAAAACCGAACCGAACCGAACTACTAATTCGGTTCTCGGGTTGGTTATGGGTTTGGCAGTTTGAACCGAAAACCGAATTCATATAAATATATATATTTTTCATATATTTATATATATATTTATATATTTTTATGTATATTTATATATAAATACATACTATTAAAAGGTTATCATAATATAATAAAACACTTTTTATGCTTGAAATATATTTTTTTGTTAAATATTTATGTAATTATTAATTTTTTTTCTTAAAAAATATTGAAATTCGGGTTATTCGGTCAACCCAAGAACCGAACCGAATTAGAATTCAACCGAACCGAACCGAAAACCGAATTTGAGTTTGGTTCGGTTCGGTTCTCGGGTTGACCTAAAAAATAATTTTAACCGAATTAACCGAACCGAATAAACCGAATAAACCGATAACCGAACCGATCAACTGGAATATCGATCATCTAATATCTAACATGTTAGTTAATGTTTTTTGAGAAATGGAGCTTACAATCACTAGGATTAATCTTTTAAAACTAACAAGTTAGATATCCAAAATATTACTAATAACTTCTCAAGCAGATACACGATAAATTCTTTTGAGACTCACATTTCATCTAGTGATTCATGTGTCATTCAAACTGGATTTCATATAAACTTGCATATACTTTTTTCTTTAATTTCTGAATACGTTAAGCCCCTAGTGGTTCTAAAGTTTCACCAAAAAGAACGTATCCTTCAATGTTAGGTTATTCTGCATATGTGAAACCTGAACGGTATCCTCTATATGAAACTATCAAATGCCACGTGTTGCTACATTCAAACCTTGTTTTGCCCTTTCTCAGGCAAGACCATAACTGGAATCATGCAGAATAGTGAACCTGGTAATTTAACTCCCAACAAAAGTTACCAGAAGTATCAAACCAACATCAGATACTCATATAGTCATATCTAAATGATATACCAACTGAGTCTCTTGAAGGTCACATCACGTTTACACAAGAAACACACGTTACGTTAGACGCCAACATCTTAAGCCAATTGGATACATGGTCGGCTATCCAATAACTATTAAATGAACTAAACCCATTTATGATAACTAGTACCTCACTACAGACAATATGTAAGAAATATCTGGACACAAAAACAAAAAACACAATTTCCGTCTAAAGAATATCTTCCCTTGTTAAGATAAATATCCAATTAAGAGTTGGTAATAAATAACCCTTAGAATACGTCAGATTACAACCAAAAACGTTCTAGAAAGAATCTCAACCTTGGAAGCACATTCTAAAGAAGCACGTACCATCAAGCAATTCAAATCACTTTGTCAAGGAATCTAAGTTGTCTTGGTTTTTAGATGCTTCTTCTTGATTACTTTCCTTGGAAGCACGTTCTTCATTCCAATGAAAAAGAGAAGTGCCCCAAGCAATGCAAGGCTCTGTAATGAAAATACAGGTCCGTTAAGATAAGCAAAAAAAATACGTATTTACTTCAATGTATCCCAAGAAAAATTGCGTGTGCGATGAACATCCTGTTAGTCAATTTCTGTTTAAGATAAGCAAAAAAAATACGTATTTACTTCAATGTATCAACGAGGAAATATATAAGCTTATAACATCGGTTCTTAAAAGTTGCATTTAAGAAAATTTGCATGTGGAAAAAATTGCATGTAAGATGATACTTTAACCCTGTCGTGTAGTCGAATATAATAAAATCTTCGGTTCCCAAAAGTTGATTTGAACGTATGTTTCCTAAAACAGAAATTGACTTAAAGTGCGTACGTCGTATGTGCAATATGCCATTAATAACATATATATAACCTGCGCGAAATCTGGAAGAAGAGCATGGAATTTTGGATCATCGATTTCATAGTTGTAGAAGTCATGTAGCAATGGAGTCATAAGTAGCACGTAATACATCTGCAGATGAAGGAAAATAATGAGACATGATAAATTGCCAATAATCTGGTCAAATTTTGGTACAGCATATTTAAAGGACACAAACATTATGCAGGTCTCATATCATTAACAAATAACAACAGGGCTGCAAATCGTGAAATGAAATTATAATAAAAGCTCAATGTCATCAAATATTTACAATAAATAATGCATTGTATCCTTTTATATAAATTACAAAACAACAATGTGTGAAGTATGAACGCAAAATAAAGAAGGATTATGTTGTTACCAGCAAAATGGCACCACTCGTGCTGCCAAATACAAATAAAATCCCACCAACCCCTTTAAGAGCCATTGAAACCACAACAAAATGCTTAGCCTGCATAAATATATCATGAGATTAAGAAAACTCATAATATGAAGGCATGGCTGTAAGCAAAAGCAATTGACCAATTAACTTTACAGACCATCACAGTTGGCTATTTGTGGCAAACAATCTTTCGTGTGAAAGCACACACAAAAGATAAATGCTCGACTTTTTTGTATCTTTGTTAATCTGTTTGCAACAAAAAGCCAAGTGTGATGAATGGTATATGTTAGAGCCTCACATCAATTTTTGGTACTCCATTTCCAATCTTGGAGACTAGAAATCTCTGAATGGAGGCAACTTTTGGAGCTAGTTCCTTTGCGGCAGGGCCACCATCATCACCAAAATCATTGAACCTGATAACAAAATATGTACATGTGAATTGAAATTCAAATAAAGAAGATGGCCTTCAAACTTCAGGATATACAGTCACAACAATTGATGTGGCTCGAATATATATATTGTATAGCCACTGGTTTAAGATGTGTTTGATATCTAAATTACACCTCAAGATCATGGACCAAAATCAAAGCTAGCGAGATTTTATAATGATCAGTAATAGACAAAAAGGGGTAATTTTGGATTAAACTTTCCTATACGAGGTAATATTCATTTTTGGGCGATTCACAAAGAACAACTTCTTGCATCTAGTTTGAAAAGGCATTTGAAACTACGTGCTTTTACGAAAGGAGTTAAAATTAGTGAAAATTGGAAGAAAAAAAAAAGCATCATATATATAACATTATATATGTATGAATAAAGGCATTTGTTCAGCTTTATGTCACAGCCATGTGTATGAATAATTGCAGTTGCGTAACAGCCGAACTATATACTCAAAATGCAGCAAAAGCAACAATAAATGTGACTTTTTATGAATAAATATATAAATGCACCTATGAGCACGGTAACAATTAGAGCCCTTACTACAACTCTATAGGACCATTTTAACAATAACAAATAGAGCACTTAAATTGTAATTATCTTAGTTGGAGCGTAAAAAACAGTACTACCAAACAGGACCATCCTAACAAGTACAGTAATTTACTGTTCTATTAAAATTACCCTAAATTTAAAGACAAGCTTAAACCAACTACCAACTTAACTTATTGGCATTCATCATCAATACTTCTCCGTATTACATTAAAAAAAACATTTGCAATAATAAAAATCCAAACATATATAATATATCCAGGCCGCCTAGTGGTATGTGAGTGTGTCTACCAATCCAAAGGTTGTGGGTTCAAGTCGATCTTGTATAGAAGTGCTAAAAAATTGTCCTAAAAAAATAAAAATCTAGACATGTTAACAAAACATATAACTTAAAAAGTAACATAGCTCAAAATAAAAACTATTTAAAAACCTATAGTCACAAATCAAAAAATAATTTCACAAATAATCAGATTTATATGGATATGAGCATAATCAACAAACCTAGGTAACAATAGATCTAAAGACACATAGTTTAACACATTGTAACAAAAGTACAAAATGAAATCAGATCTAGGCTAGAAAAAATAAAATAAAAATAAAGATATAAGAAAAGTGACGTTACATTTGCCAAGCAGATAGGATAAAAAGAGAAGCAAAAAGAAGCCTTCCTAGGAAGGAAAAGAAACCCATTACGAGGTTGGTATGTTTTGTCTGTGTTGGGTGTTGGGTGTTGGGTGTTGGTCGGAACTCGATGAAAGAGAGAAGTGTGGTTGGGGTTGTTTGGGAGATGTGATGAGGCAACCTAATATATTGTTTGTTTATTTATGATGACTACACTGGTTTTGGTTTGGTTTGGTCCTTTTTTGATCGACTTGGTTTTTGGGATTATTCAGCATAGGGAACTCTATGTTGTTGTTGGGGAGTTTACTAATGTGCCCCTAGTTTTGGTACTTTGCTTTGGTATTGGTTGGTGACTTCGTACACTTGGATTTAATTTTTCTTTTTAAAATTGAAGTATTTATTTACTCTCTTATTCGAAAAATGAAAAAAAATTATTACACTTTTTCATTTTAACAAAACCTTGCTAGTTAAAATTTTCTTACACGATAGGAATCTTTGTAATTTTTTTTGTGGACGTATGGTCTGGACTAAGCCAGGAATGGGTCAGGCCCGGCAGATGCGGCCCACTCTATGCCTAAACCCTAATCCATGCCCTATAAATATAGGGTTGAATCTCCTTCTCAAGCACGGATGACAGGTTACCCTAACCCTAACTCATCACATCACAAGAACTTGGATATGCTACATCGCATACTAACTTGACCGTCGGAGGTGGACCCTGGGGCTACGGCCTCGGGTCCACTCCTAACGGGTTCTCTTTGTTGACAGGTCTACTAGGGCTCGAGAAGACGACTAACGGCCAAGGAGAGTCGTTGAATCCTGTCCGCGCCAGATTATGCATCAACAAGTTGGCGCCATCCGTGGGACCACGAATAAACTATGTTTCGTGTTCTCATATTACCGAAAGCAGAAATCAATTTCTAAAATCGGTAACTCTAAAACCTTTGCATTCTATCCCTTTATTAAATTGGACGATGTGTAAAACTTTATCAACAAGTTATACAACGTCAATTTTTAAATAATTGATAACTAAGATCCATAAGATATGCACTATATGGTGTCCTCTACATTCTTGTACGAATGCAACGTTAGCGACAGCGATAGGTTTCAGAATATAAACTGATATTGACATTAATATAAACAAGCACTTAAGCAAAATCATTTGTTATAAGTCTTAAATCATCAAATTTCATAACTTAACTGTGATAAACATACAAATAACTGTATACGAATTACAAATTTTCTTTACATGAGATTATGATAAAATCCGCACGGTCGGACCTATTTTTTATCTTTTAGTCCGCATGATCGGACCTATTTAATCTTTTAGTCCGCACGATCGGACCTAAGAAAATATCCGCACGATCGGAGCTATTTTTTTTTAGCCGCGAATTAATTCGCGCATATACTGTTTTTACGGTTGGTACGCCTGTTCGCGCTCAAACAACGCAGTCATGATAAATTTACCCGCATTAGGCCGTGCGTTCAGACATCTTCGCAGAAAACGCGTACGCGCGAACACCATGATGCTAGTCAATCGCCATGAGCGCACTGGACCAAGGCCGTGGTATAAACATCTGCGATCATCCACAAACGTTCGAGTCTATGCGGTCACGATAAATCCATCTGTGTCTATTGGTCGCGGTCATGGTACATCTATCCGAGGTTTTTTTTTTTTTTAATAAAATAAAAAACAATTAATTATTTCGTCGGTACGCATCCCACGACGGGTACGCACTGCCACTTCTCGTATGTACTATATATTATTTATGGTATGTGCAATATATTATTCATGCTATGTGCTGTCTATTGTTTCAATTCATTAGGTTTTATATGTTGCGATTCGCGGCATATACTTTTAATCTTTGCATTCAGTGTTTTTCGCAGATTAAATAAGTTTAATGCTCCTACACGAGTAGCACCATCAAACTTGGGGGGCTACTAGGGTATATACTACCATTGTTTCCGTACGCGTCACGCATGTATATTTGGAAGCAGATCGTGTGTAAGAGGTATTGCAAGCCCGGTAAAAAGACGGATTTAAATATTCGCACCAACTTGCCGCATGGGAGACGTCCTCTGTCGGTGGTAAAGATGGATGTAATGCGCGCAGAAGCACGTCTTCTGTCGCATCTCTTTGTCGCGCACAGCGCGCACCTCTGCGCAGAAGCACGTCTTCTGTCGCTTCTCTTTGTCGCGCACAGCGCGCACCTCTGCTACAGAAGCACGTCTTCTGTCGCACCATGCTGCGTCGCTACTGGTACAAAAGGTACGCCCTCACCCAGGATACAGCATGCGGGATCCACTTTCACCTACGCGGCCATGAACAGAACTTAAGTCTAGCATAACATAGCCATGCGCTATCTCATACTAGACTTGGGGGGCTTGTGGACGTATGGTCCGGACTAGGCCAGGAATGGGTCAGGTCCGGCAGATGCGGCCCACTCTATGCCTAAACCCTAATCCATGCCCTATAAATATAGGGTTGAATCTCCTTCTCAAGCACGGATGACAGGTTACCCTAACCCTAACTCATCACATCACAAGAACTTGGATATGTTACATCGCATACTAACTTGACCGTCGGAGGTGGACCCCGGGGCTACGGCCTCGGGTCCACTCCTAACGGGTTCTCTTTGTTGACAGGTCTACTAGGGCTCGAGAAGACGACTAACGGCCAAGGAGAGTCGTTGAATCCTGCCCGCGCCAGATTATGCATCAACATTTTTTTTAAATGATATGTTTCTCCTTTTCCTTAGATTTTCATGCTTAGCTCAAACACCACAGGTGTAAATATTTTTTTCTTCTTTAAGTGTCTTTTTGAATCACCCCAAAAAAGAGTTTGTATGAGGAATTTATGACCAAAATACCACAACAAATTTATAACCAAAATACAATGGACTTGGTTTCCTCAATCCATTTTGCCTTGATCATCATTTGATGTTTTTTACTTTGTTTCGCATTATTTCCTCAACTTTTCTTCCATAGTTTCCTCGAACGCATCCATAGAACCTAAAATCACAAAATATATTCTATTAAGTACCAAAAGTCTATATAAACAACTAATAAATAAGCATAAAAGTAACGATAACGCATGTACATATATGCAGCATTTCATATATTTACAGGGTGTTCATATATTTGCACGCGACTCTCCTCATCCTATGCAGCTCTCTTTTGGGTTCCAAAAAAGGGTTTAATGGATCCTTCATGGTGCTACGAGTCATGGCAAATGACTGATATATTTGAAAAGAAATACGAAATGAAATGAAATGGGATAAAAACAAAATGGAAAATGAAGAAACTAAACAAGAAAATAAAAACTACTCACTTGATGGAAATCTTATGAGTTAGACTAAACGAGATATAATACGAAACCTAAAGTATTCTCTGGCAATTTGCGCCAAAATTGATGTGCGGTTGATGCAAAACAAGATGTACAACCCTATAGGCAGTGTACCTAACCGTTGTGGCACAGTAAAAGAAAATCCGAAGGATTGATCGTTCTAAAAGAATAGTGTGATAGATTCGTAAAGTATGAAGAAATGATCTATAGAGCTAAGAAGATAACTTTTAGTATTTTTGTGTTTTAATTGAAAACAAGTAATTACCAGAGTTTTAAGAGATTTTATTTTAAACTAATATTACCCTAAAGACAATGAAATTAAAATGCAATAAAAAGTAAATTTGCATGTAAACTTATATGGTAACAATGTATTTACCTAGGGTGCACTACTCTTTATCATTAACTAGCTATGTATATTGAATTTGTCATGCCTTAGTTGGTGGTTATGAAGGAGATGCCTAAATTAGTGTAGCGTCTTGGTCTAGCTTCTACACCTGTAACAACTATCATATTGCCTGATCTAGCTCATATAACTAATTATTATGCATTAATTATCCAACCCATTAACATCTCGTAGTTCAACATTGCTCTACGGTCGCTATGTGTTGCACATAAACTTGATCAAAGAACCCTAGGTGACACAACAAGGTCAGTAACCTAAGAAAATTATAAGGTTTATGTGGTTCTTAGTCCGAAAATTAACAATTATCACAAAACTATCAATAGTGAAGATCTAATCAATTCGCAAGCAATAGATAAGCATAACAAGAAATCAGTAAATGCAACTAATTAACAATAAGTTTCATGCAATTCTGTTAGGAATTGAAATTTCATGTTAAAGTGTCGGTCACCCCAATTATGGTCTAGCATATTTTAGCTCGTAGACGTGTAGTTATTTACGTTATTTAGTAGTTTATTAGTTAGTTTGTAGCGTAAAATAGTTTAGTGCAACACCGTGGAGGAAGGACGGGTCTTTACCCACTGTATGCCTGATCCACAGTCCGATAGGAGGACGTAGTATTTGTAAGTATAAATACCCCTTCCATCCATGGAAGGGGTGGTGCTTATCAATCTAACATTTCACTTTTTGTATAGCAAGTCTCTACCAAGAACACCCTCTCACTCTTTCTCTCTCTAAAACATGGCATACCTGTATAATCACCATCCAAGGCCACCTGAATCATCAAACACAATATATTTACGATCCTACAAATGGTATCAGAGCCAGGTTATGTAGATAAGCACTATCAGAGCCAGGTTATTTCTGTCATAGCATCAAAGTTACAGTTATATCGAACGACCTAAAGTGTCATTTTGAAAATATCGTTTGATTAAGTAAAATAATCAGAGTTTACAAAACATAGGTCCCAATAGATTTTTAATGTACTAAAATGAGTTTGTTACAATCAAACGATAGTTAAGTGCATAAAATATATGTGAGACGCGTCGTCATCGCGACTCTATGATAAGTCCACATGCATGCCATGAAGTGAATGCCTTAGATACCTGAGATAAAACATGCTAAAAGTGTCAACACAATGGTTGAGTGAGTTCATAGAGTTTGGTTGAATTGTAAAGCCTTTAAAGAATGTTCATGCAGCAAAGGAAAAGTTTTTGGTTATATAGAATAGTCCACAAAGCAAAGGCATTGCAAATCCACTCAGTTCCAAGTTCCGCCCATACAAAACTTGCAACCTGTGTGTTCACAACCCACTGCCAAAAGTAGTATGTCTAGAAGTCGAGTGCACGTTTATCATAATAGTTCACAAAGCAAAGGCATTGTAAATCCACTCAGTTCCAAGTTCCAACTAGGTACGTTCTTGTGCTATCGTGACTATATCCCATTCTAAAGACATGCTCTCTTATGGTTAGGTTTGATGAGGCAAGCTTTCCCATTCTCGAGCAAAACCCTCAAAAGACTTTTAGGTAACCGATTTTTACTTAATCCCACAACTCATCAAACAAGAACTGTCATACGATTTGGCTAAATCGGTTTAGGTAACAACTTGTTTCTAGCTTGATCTTTGCAACTCATCAAACAAGAACTGTCACTCGGATCAAACTGGAAACAAGTGGTTTGAAGAAAGTCTTTTGAAAATTTGGCTCAATAATGGAATTGCTTACACACATGAGACTACTACTCCATTCATTGCATGATTCTTCCTAAATTAGACATACGTGATCAGGCTATGTATAATTTAGGAGTAACTATGCAATGCTTGGACTAATCGACTCATATGATGTTGGGTGTTGAGTCATAAGCCCGCATGTATAATGAGTATGCACTTATAATGATATGATGAGATGCTATGATGATGTAGTTATAGTCTAGGGTCAATGATGCAACCTAGTTCTCTATAACCGATGCTCTGATACCAATCTGTCACACCCCCAAATTACCTGTTTTCCAGCGGAATGGAATTCCTGGGGGATGACTGTCATAGCATCAAAGTTACAGTTATATCGAACGACCTAAAATGTCGTTTTGAAAGTATCGTTTGATTAAGTAAAATAATCAGAGTTTACAAACACATAGGTCCCAAAATATTTTCAATATACCAAAATAAGTTTGTTACAATCAAACGATAGTTAAGTTCATGGCATGCATGTGGACTTATCATAGAGTCGCGGTGACGACGCGTCTCACATACATTTTATGCACTTAACTATCGTTTGATTGTAACAAACTTATTTTGGTATATTGAAAATATTTTGGGACCTATGCTTTGTAAACTCTGATTATTTTACTTAATCAAACGATACTTTCAAAACGACATTTTAGGTCATTCGATATAACTGTAACTTTGATGTTATGACAGTCATCCCCCCAGGAATTCCATTCCGCTGCAAAACAGGTAATTTGGGGGTGTGACAATTTCAGACTGCTGTTCCTACTCAAATATTTTTCCTTCTAAAATTCTTCAAAAAAATATTTGTTTTAACAAAATTGGTGGAAAATGAGTTGCTTAAAATCAATCAGTTTCAGAGTTTCCGTAAAAATTGAAAACTCAATCAATGACTTCAGCGCTTTTAAACTTTTCAGAAAAATGAGTCATTGATTGAGGGGGAGAATGTTTTTCAAATTCATATCATCTATCGAGCTTTTCTAATTATCCTATATGCTTAATTGAAAATGATGTTAACCTATGTTGAAGGACTAGGTGCCTAGGATATGATTGTCATGATTAGATGATTAGAGTTTGATGAACACATTATTCCCATGCCTTTACATGATCTGATTGATATGTTGAATTGACTGTTATTAGTTGATTGCTATTTGGGTGATGTCGACCACCATATATATGTATGTGTGTTCACTAACGTATGCAGGTATATTGGTATATAAGAATGTTCCCGATCCGGATCCCATAATAGAATATGATTGGATGCCGAAAGGAAAGGGTAACTATATCTTGGGTTGACAAATGAAGAAACGGAGCTTAATTTGACTTCTATGGAAAGTTGGCATGAAAAAATGCAACGTAAGAGGTCTCACTGCATTAGCAGATGGTTTTCTTCATCATCAAATGAAGAAACGGAGCTTAATTTGACCTCAGTTGGCATGAAAAAATGCAACGTAAGAAGTCTCACTGCTTCAGCAGATGGTTTTCTTCCAAACCTCCAGCAACAACAACAAAAGCAGCTCAACCACCTAACGTATCTTTGTGCAGGATAATTGTGATGATAACATTTTTTTAAACAATTTTAAATAATATTGTTTTGAAAAATGGAAAAATATTGGTTTTGAAAATAAATTGGACTTAATCTTGAAAATCACCGGACTTCATTTTATCAAAACGTAAGTCACTCAATCATTGACTACGGTCATCGATTGAGGGGGAGAGTGATTTAAAATAAAATATTTTCAAACAATATTTCTTCACAAAAGTTCCGATTTGTACGAAATAAAGTGGTGATCTAAAGATTTAATGTTATGTCATGGTATGATTTTCTTTAAAACTCAAAGATCTTTCAAAATGGAATTTTTTCTGTTCTTGTTTGATTGTGAAATTGTTTTATTTTACTTAAAGATCTCTTAAAGCAATCATACCTGATACTAACAATCTTTAATGTCTTAAAATGGTCCTTATCTGTCATTTTTCAAAATCAAATCTTGCCACGTCTTTCCCAAAAAAAAATAAAAAAAATCTAAATGATTTAAATCAGTTGGGATCACAAATCTCAATTGGTTTGAAATTTTTGAACGGGGGAGAGATCGTGATTTAAATCTCAAATCGGTTTTAAAGGGTGATTGTTTCAAATCACTCCTTCCTTCATGTGCCAAACGATTTCAAATACATTATGCACATGATTGTGGAGGAACATTTAACCAAAAACCAAAAGAGTATTGAAACAAGGCCACATTTTCTCCCATGTTTTCTAAACCTAATTAAATCACTTGGGATCCAAAATCTCAAAGGATTTGATATTTTTGATCGGGGGAGAATTTGTGATTTAATAATGAAACTTGATATAAGATGATCGTTTTGATTCAAAGTGCAAGTTCTCTCTAATATGTGCTAAACTCTTTCGTATATCGATGCACATATTGAGGGTGAGCGAATGATTTCTATTGGCAATCGTGAAAAGTACTTCAAAAACCTCTTGCCTTTATGTGATAAAATGATTTCAAATATCCTACGCACATATTGAGGGGGAGAATTTACCAAAGAAATTCAAATGGCTTTTTCTACGGAAATTGTGATCAATAATACATTTCAAAGATCTCTTGCCTCCATGTGCTAAACAATTTCAATATCATATGCACATGTTGAGGGGGAGCATTTCTAAATGATCAAAACAATTAAGGTACAAAATGCTTTAATTTTATATCACAAGTACCTTGATTGATTTTCCAAATGATTTTTCAATTGGTTTCATGAAAGGAAAGAACAATACCAAAAGACCGGCCAATTTACTTTATGCATGGAGTTATAAGGATGGTTAGGTTAGGTATTCGTTCCAACGATCCCGCCAGAGCCGGAGGGATCTACCCAGGGACAATCCACTAGGTAGTGTAGAGTCCTTAGGTATGATGAAAAAAGGAGAAAAATGAGAATATGGGAAGAGTGCGGACTGAGATAGAGCTAGAACTGGAATAAACCCAACAAGGTTCTAGTAATGAAGTCTCGGTAAGCACTGAAGGGGTTGAAGAATGAAAAAGAATTGAATGTGAAAAAGGGTGAAAAGAAATAGCCCTCCATTAATTCAACCTTAGGGCAGAAACCGGGTTCAAATCATATGCTACTGGTGGTTACTAAGGTAACACTGGTATTGAAGACAAGACGTCATGGACCCAGTGACGCACTGCACTAAACTTCCCAAGCTACTCAAGTTCCTCTTAAAAGGACTTGTTTCATTCTCACGGGGAACCTACATAATCTATCGACTTTCTCTTAGAGATTGTTGATATTGAAGAAGGAGACCTTCTCCCTAGTCTCCGACATAGGAACCAAATGTGCACAATTGAGTCTAGAGCCAAGAGATCATCCACAATATCTCATTAGGACACAAAATTCATGAAGACTTGTTGTTTCACACAATGTGGAAAGTAATTATATTTTAAGCGTCCTACGCATTATCCTTGTGGTTTTGCCAAAACATCCGAGTGATATGTAAAAATATTCACGATGAAGATGGAAATCCTTTTAGAGCCAACATCAAACAAGATCTTGGTAGGTGACATGTGAGATCTTTTCTAAAGATCAAGCTTGTGACAACTGGATAGAAACGATGGGGCGATTCACTCGTGAATCAACCTTGGTCCAGGAAATGAATTGACGAATACTTTTGGAAAAACCGTTCGATGTGCAAATCTTCTTTTCTCTAGCACATCGAATGTGTATTTATATTTCAAACACAAAAAGTATCTCTGATTGAAAAAATACTTTTGGAAAAACCGTTCGATGTGCAAATCTTCTTTTCTCTAGCACATCGAATGTGTACTCTTTTCAAATACAAAAAGTATTTATGATTGAAAATTGATCTTTCTCATAAAACCTTCGTCGTATTGCAAAACTCTTTATTCTAAGCAATACGCGATTGTTTTCAAATCAATCTTTCATCAATCAGTGAATCTCAATTCGCTGGTTCACTCACTCCGTGTTGTCTTCTTTGAGACGTTCCGGTTTGAGAACAGCTAGAACAGCTGCGAAACCCTGTCAAGGAGATTCTTCGGAATTATACCTGATCACAGGTAGTACTTGTACTGATAAACGGGGAACTTTGAAGAATCGCTACAAAAGCACAAAGATTGCGGAACTTGAAGAATTGAAGTCTACGAGCTCAGAACTAATGACAAAGATAGAATGCTAGGATGCAAAATGTATTTCATGGGGTGACCTCCCTTAGGGGGAGATTGTTAGGAATTGGAAATTCCATGTTAAAGTGTCGGTCACCCCAATTATGGTCTAGCATATGTTAGCTCGTAGACGTGTAGTTATTTACGTTATTTAGTAGTTTATTAGTTAGTTTGTAGCGTAGAATAGTTTAGTGCAACACCGTAGAGGAAGGACGGGTCTTTACTCACTGTATGCCTGATCCACAGTCCGATAGGAGGACGTAGTATTTGTAAGTATAAAGACCCCTTCCATCCATGGAAGGGGTGGTGCTTCTCAATCTAACATTTCACTTTTTGTATAGCAAGTCTCTACCAAGAACACCCTCTCACTCTTTCTCTCTCTAAAATATGGCATATTTGTATAATCACCATCCAAGGCCACCCGAATCATCAAACACAATATATTTACGATCCTACAAATTCTAAATAAATACTAAAGAAGGTAGCCTAGCATATCATACAACGAACAAGTAAAATCGCTATGAAGCAAATAATGATAAACATGATTGGATAATTAATGAATAAACTTATCTTGATGGTATACTTGAGTTACAATGAAAATTTTGACTGAAATGTTCATAAAAAATCGGTTATGGTTTGTGTCCCAAAGTTTGCACACGAACTATGAAAATAACAAAAATATATATATAGGATTTTGGTGTTGACGACATCATCTCGCCGTCTTCGATTTAGGGTTTTTGCACCGAATCAGGTTGACGGTGTCAAGTTGTAGAAGTGACGATGTCACACTGGATAGGTGACGGTGTCAGGTGTGTGTGTGTGTGTGGGGGGGGGGGGGGGGGGGGGGGGGGTTGACGGCTACTCCACACATTGCTCGGTCACAAAAAAAATCTAAAAACTTCATTTTATAGGCACTTTTGGTGAGTGTGTCAACTATCTCGATCACGATTTCAAAGTTTTTCTTTTTCTTCCAAACATCATCCAAATAAGTCCAAATTATGTCCAATTCCAACAAATGTATAAACTTTAACCTATAAACCAAATATGAAAGATTTTAAGGCAAATTAAAATTAAATGGGGTAAAAAATGACCTTTAAAAATGTTAACAAATTGCACATCATCAAACACTCTTTTGCATGTCATTGTTAATAAAAGTAGGCCATGCACCATACCTCGGGATGCCCATTAGCCACTACTCACAAATGAGCTCTTCAATAAAATGCAGGGGGCGTAGCCAAGATTTTGCTTTTAGATGGGCTAAATAATTTTTTATACACTAATGAGTATAAGAAACTTAAAATTAAATAATTTTTATAGTAGTAAGACCATCGATGTAAAAAAAATGTGAACTATTATTTGAAAAGGTTTGCTATGGGCCTTAATTAATTTTTTATGCACCGATTAATTAAAATAGGCATATCTATATAACCCATATAAACTTTTTGTGGCTTTGTATGTGGAACATGGACCACCCTACACGCTACACCCCATTTGACTATGCCACTGATAAAATGAGAGATATAAACATGAGTTGTATGTTTAAATATGCTCATATTACTTAGTAAATTGTAACCCGCTTCCATTTTCTTTTCAAATTTCTTGATATCTCCCAATACAATCAATTGAAGTTGACACGATCTAGCTTTTTATTTCCTTTTCTTTTTAGTAAAACATTCTTTTTATTTTCTTTTCTTTTACTAAGTAATATGGCAAAAAGTGATGCCATATCATGCTACTCACCATTTTATTTTTTCACTTCCCTTAGGCTGCATGCAATGGGTGTGAGGGGTCACCCTCTACCTCATTTCCTCACCATTGATACTATTGTGAGTGTGTGCCACGCGTCACCCAATGTGTGGTATGTTTGAAATGTGAGGGAAGTGACGACCATTGTGGGTGAAATGTTAGGGGATTGGTGATGTGCTGAATGGTGATATGTCACCGAGATGAAAGGCGAATGACAGGTGACTATTGTGTCTAGTCTTATCACTCACGCACTAAAAAACCCTCTCAATAATCACTCAAGGTAAAAACCAACTTTTGGGACCAACGATTTTATTTTATTTTTTATTTTTACAAATCAGCTAATTTCTGATTCATTAAAAATAAAGTTACAAATTGTATACAACTAAAAATAAAATTCAAGAAAAAAACCAAAAAAGAGAAGAATACATTCCATAAACTTTAACCCACTTAAACAAACTTTCTAAATGTTTGAGATATAAGTTGAAACTTTTAGATATCTAAAAGTTTAAAACAAAAAAATAAAAAAATAAAATAAAAATTATATATATCATCTTCCTTCACGCAGTTGACACATCCATGTAAAAAACCCAAAGCAAAAAACACACACACCGTCAATACACACTATCAACGCATACACACACATATCTTATAAATTAAAAAAACCCACATTAAATATCAAAAAACCATTTAAATCGAATAGAAAAAGAAAAAAAGAAAAAAAAGAAAAGAAAAATCATTTGGCTCAAGCCACGGCCTTCACTCGTGCCTTGGTGTAGGGGGTACTTGTATGGTGGCACTGACTTAGCGCCATGCCACGTGTGTTTGGCGTAGAGGCTACGTGACCACACCTATCGCTCTTATGTAAAATCAAACTCAATATACTTTAAAATTAAAATAGATATAGAAATACTCTCATTGCATGTATAGAAATAAAGCATGATTACAAACGAGGAAACATATATTTTTAGGTTACTTGAGATTTTAACTCATATGCATGCGACCTAATCAAGTTATCTCGTGATCGTTTGCAGCTCTTTTTTTTTTAACCCGAATGTGTACTTAGTGAGGTTTGAACTTTTTACCTATTAAAAAAGAGCATAAAAAATCTATAACCTAGGGGTGTGCGTGATTCGGGTTTCACCCACAAAAATCAAAAACCAAAATCGAACCGAACCAAAAAAATGAACCGAAATAAATATTCGGTTCTCGGTTCGGATATGGTTTTGGAACAATGAACCGAAAACCAAACCAAAAACCGAATTCACATAAACATATATAGGCTTTATATATTTATATTAAAAAAGACATTAAAACTCTTTCGTTGTAGTATCTATATAACATTTTTGAAGCTTGATTTTTTTTTTTGTGCTGAAAATTTATATAATTAAATAAATAAATAATTAAAATAGTTATTCATGTTATTTGGTTCGATTTTTGATTCGGTCCAGAAAAAAATTTAACCAGACTAATCGAACCGAATAAACGGACCACGGATCGAAGGATTGAACACCCCTACGGCCCTACTAGTACCCAAAACATGGCCCAATCAAAACTGGGCCGGCCCAAGTTAAAAAATCGACATCGTTGTACTTTCAGGGCATCGTCTGTTAGCTTTACACCTTTTCTCTTGTTTCAAAACCTGCAAAAGAATCACAGGAAACTGCTTCATAAAAAATGACGGAAGTAGAAGTAGCAACGAAGCAGAAGCAGAATAAGAAAATAACAAAAAGAAATAAAGTAGCAGTCTTACCATGGATGAGAAGTCCAGTTGATGTGACTTCTTTTAATAACTCTTCTCTTACTGATATACCCTTTCTTAATCCCAGGTACCTTTATTTATTTATGGTTCTAATTGTGTAGTTTTAATACCCTTTACAAGAATTACTAACAGTTATTTATTAAAAATTTTATGATATTGGTTTGTGGTCCACTAAATTATCCAATACTTGTCATTGTTGAATGCTATTTTGGGGGTGTTTGTTTAAGCTTATTTGATTTTGGGTTATTGTGATATAATAAGCTTATATAAGTCTCATAATAAGCCGGAGAAATCAAATAAGCTTAAACAAACACCCCTTAGGATGTCTTTGGTTTTGCTCATTACTTTTTGACACATCTAATGAATAGGGGCCGAGCCAAACGTTTAGTCAAGTCAGTTCAAAAACTGAAACAGTTCTGCTCGGCTCTATGTAGCTCCGCCCATGCTAATGAGCATTTTTTGAGATTTGGATAGTTGGATCCAGATATTCTAATAAGCATATTAGTATTGTTTTATCTCTATAACCAGGATTTGACTAACACTAGGAAATAGATTCGAAAGCTAATAAGCACTATTTGTCGAAAAGCACCCCTTTGAAACTGTTTATCTGCTTATACTTTTTATTGCTATTATTAAGCTTTATATTCAAAACAGCTTATGTTTGTTTGGATTAGCAATCTCAAGCATCTTCAAAACTGATTATCAAAGCAAAGTAAGCATATAAGGGGTAAAATAAGCAATCTTAAACACCATGATAAGTAATCTGATTGTGGATGAACATTTATGTTAGCCTATATGTTGTATTAAATGTTTACTGTAACAATTGGAGTAAGAGACATTGTGCCGTTAGTTTTATGTAATTTGGGTAAGTGTCAATTTCTGCTACGGTTTTGGTTGATAAGAGAAACGGTAAACTATAATACATATAACATTTAGTTCTGATGTTTCGAAAGTCATATGGCATGTTTTATCTCAGGACCTACTAAAGGTCAGCAAGGTCATTTATTTTTGATATTTTTTGCTCACTCGTGTATGTTGTATTCTTGACATTAGGCTGGAATCGGCTTTAAGCAGTAGTGGGATCAATTCACTTTTTCCTGTTCAAGTGGCAGTTTGGCAAGAAACCATAGGACCCGGCTCTTTTGAAAGAGATATATGTGTTAATTCACCTACTGGAAGTGGGAAAACCTTAGCCTACGCATTGCCAATCGTGCAGACACTTTCAACTCGTTCTGTCAAATGCCTTCGAGCTTTAGTAGTTTTGCCCACTCGTGACTTAGCTTTGCAGGTAGACATATCATTCATTAAAGGGAGGGGATATGCACACCACAATATATGATGTGCACATTACTAATATGATTTTGTGGTGTGCACATCACTTATTGTGGTGTGCATATCACCTCCGTTCCTTTAAAGCATCCAACAACATTGTCCTATTTTTTATTTTTTATTTATGACTCATGAGTATTTTCTAATGTGTAGGTTAAGGATGTTTTTGCAACTATTGCACCTGCAGTGGGATTATCCGTTGGTTTGGCGGTTGGTCAATCTTCAATAGCAGAAGAAATTTCAATGCTTATCGAGAGACCTAAACTTGAGGCAGGCATTTGTTATGATCCAGATGGTCATACAGTAGAGTTGCAAAGTGCGGTAGATATATTAGTGGCGACACCTGGAAGGCTGATGGATCATATTAACAATACCAAGGGTTTTACACTTGAACATCTTCGTTTTCTGGTAAGTCACTTAGTTACGCTTTGTGTTTACTCTATATCATAGTTGTGATATGAAATGGACATGGTATGTGGCTGTATTAGGATGTTTGAGTCGCGTCTTGACTCTTGAAAGTGATTGTATGATATCAAATAATATGAATCAGATATTTAGCTATCATAAACATGTAGCTGTAAATATTGTTTAGAGGTGCTTTTACTGTTTAAAGTTGTAATATATTGATAATAAAATGTCAAGGCGGTTTGCAGTATAAAAATAACCAAAAATGATATATTTATAATTGACATTTAGGAGGTTTACAATATAGAAATAAAAGTCTCATAGTGTAGGTTAAAAGAAGGGTGAACACATAGATTTATTTTACCATTGGAACTTTTTTATCAGGTTGTGGATGAAACTGATCGATTGCTCAGAGAGGCCTATCAATCATGGCTTCCTACAGTTCTTCAGTGTACCAGTTCTAGTGTTGATGGCCTCTTCAATTACACCAGCACTGCGTTTCCTTCTACTTTTGGCTCTTTGAAGACTATAAGAAGAGTGTAAGTGGCATCTATCCTTTAGTATGTTACCTCATCATTTTGTTTATTGATTAACTTACATTGAAGCAAATTTCATATATATTTTATTGTATCAAATTGTGGTTACAATTAAGTAAATTGTTGCAGTGGTGTAGAGAGGGGATTTAAAGGTAAAGCTTACCCAAGGCTCGTGAAGATGGTTCTATCTGCCACACTAACCCAAGATCCAAGCAAGCTTTCTCAACTTGATCTGCACCATCCATTGTTCTTGACAACTGGGAAGATACGATATACGCTTCCTGAACATCTGGCTTCCTTCAAATTGGTATGATCACATGACTATCTAGTTAGACATCATCCCTCATAAACGGTATAACAATCTGTTAGAAAATCATAATTGCGTGCCCTATTTGTGTTTTGAAGCGTAGTATGTGACATTGAAAAATTACAATTAGATATTTAATTGTTTAAAATGTGTAAAAGTAGACAGTCATCAAGCGTGCTTATGTTGTTACTTCACTATAGTTTTTAAAGGCCATCATTTGTTCTTGCTTTAGTACATCAAGCTTCTAGCAGTACCTCATATATACCTTTTATAGCACTAAATCCAATCTTTATGCAGATATGTGAACCAAAGCTAAAGCCTCTCTACCTAGTCGCACTATTACAAAGTTTACAAGGGGAGAAGTGCATTGTTTTCACATCGTCGGTCGAGTCAACTCACAGACTATGCACTTTACTTAAATTTTTCGGTGACTTAGGATTCAAAATCAAGGAATATTCTGGCCATCAACATCAAACTGTCAGAAGGTACGTGCCAAATTAGTCCTTTTTTAATTATTATTCACTTGCTTTATTCAAAATTCATGCACCTGAAGTTTTATGAGTCTGAAATTTGGTTTTGCAGCAAGACGTTGAGGGCATTTCGGGAAGGTGGAATACAAGTAGTTGTTTCTTCTGATGCAATGACTCGTGGAATGGATGTTGAAGGGGTTAGAAATGTTATTAACTATGATAAGCCTCCATACATCAAGACGTATATTCATCGTGCTGGTCGTACAGCAAGAGCAGGAAATTCCGGACGTTGCTTCACCTTATTACATGAAGATGAGGTATTTTATTGTCTGTTCCTGAAATATTGATACGACACTGCCCTTGGGTTCTTAAATTCAACTTTTGGATTGTTGTTTTTGGGGTGTTCGCTTGTGCGTTTTGAAAGTGATTATGTGATATTTAATAATCAGGATCAGATAGATAACTAGTTTTAATAAAACCGGCTGCAAGATAAGAGTGTTTGAATGCGCTTTTGCTGTTTGAAGGTATATTAATCA